>CM077216.1:29816755-29949255 GCA_039654625.1 Rhinogobio ventralis
TCAGGGAACGACACACACTCACACACACACTCACACACACACAGCCGTGGATAATCAGGGAACGACACACACACACACACACTCACACACACAGCCGTGGATCATCAGGGAACGACACACACACACACACTCACACACACAGGATTAAGAATCAAGGGATCATAAACTTTTGTACGGGTCATTTTTATAAATTCAGCTGTTTGTCTTGTGGACTATATGTAAACATCTTCTATGTAAAATATCTTATTCAGGACAGCACTAAATAAAAAATAAAAATGTTTATTATTTCTCTTATTTTGTTAAAATTATTCCCATTTTCACAGGGGGTTCACAAACTTTCAAGCAGCACTGTATATACAGGGCCAGAAACTAACTTTCTGCCACACCTTATTGTTCATTCTGTAAGTATTAATTCCATTGTGAGTTTATATCTGACAATTCTGAGAATAAAGTTCCATACGAAACCCCCACCCACCCTCAAAAACAACAGAAGCTGGCATTTATTATTAATTCGCCCCCTCAACAACTGAATAACAGTTCTTGCAGTTCTTTTGGAATCCTAAGATTATTGAGTGTGTATTTTATCACCGACTGCAGAACTACATGCCTCGCGTCAAACAGGTTGAGCACCACTGCCTTAACAGGGCTTTGGTGTCACTGATGCGTTTGCCGTTTATGACTATTACAGATTTTTTCCACTGTTAAATATGCAATTTACAACACGGCACTGCTGTAAACACTGCAGAATACAATACACAGTTTATGATGGAGGCTTGGAAGGTAGAGGAGTAATTTATTACAGTTTAATCTGTGGGACTGGGTTTCATCGCCATGACAGTTTTAGCTCTCGAGAATCAATAAAAGCTGGAAATAACATCGCGTCTCGAATACTAACTCTAAAAATAACCTACAGTGAGCCGATGTTACAAAAACCAGAGACCAGCAACATCTGGCCATGAAGACACTGTGGAGGATGCTGATAATCCCGGGACTGCACGGATAGCATGTGTAGCGTGTGTTGATTTCAATAATAGTGTGCTAATGTTTCAGACTTCCTCTTTTGTTTTGTGAAAGATTAATCTGTCAAGAAATGCAGTCATTTCGGATGTTATTAACGGCATACTAAACTCTGTATTAAATTCTGTTTATCGTGTCAAATAAGACATGAATGCTACTTTCACATGGAATAATTATGTCCCCATTCACCACCATTACAGTTGAAATGTGAAAAAGTAATTCAATCTACTTTTTTTTTTTTTTTAAATGTAAATATCAATGAAATGTAAAGCGCTTTATGCATTCTCTGAGAAAATGCAGAATTGGTTTGTTCCTAATTGTCTGCTCAACCCTGTTATGCTGTGCCATTACCAGCCGGTTTGATGTTTTGATCTTGTTTTTAGGGAGTGATATAATAAGGCAATACGCCCGTGAAGCTGTGGTTTACAGTGCATTTAGCACGGGCTTATTGCTTTTATTAAACGTTTGGACATTCAAATATATATATTATAATATTTCACAGGTGTATGTCTGTAGAGTACTTTACACCGGCTCAACCAATCAGAATCAAGGACCGCAACTATCGCTTTGATCACATGGTTCAAACAGAGGTCAATTTCTATTGTACAGTTTCTCATCAATAGTGAATTCATCCCAAAGTTCAACTCTGTTATGTGCACAAATAACAGTGATGAAGGATGTGCAATGTACAGTATGCTGGCCAGGATCTACACTGAAAAAAAGTGTGTTGGATTGTGTACATCGGTCCCACATGAATCAATTAAGTTAAACAAACATAATTTGTTCATGTGACTTCAACATCATGGAATGAATACATTTTAAGTGACCCAATGAAGTAGTCTCAAGGTGAATTTTATATGATTCAGGCATTCAATTTCATATATTTTAATGTTACACAACTGAATTATAATACTGCACTAGTTAGTTGACAACCTTTTAGCTAACAATAGCACAGATTAGCATCTTAAATGCTAAGCATTAAAAGCTTCTACGGTAAAGCCGTTATGACATTAGTTGTGTTAGTCCACAGCCTAAGCAAATGCTCCACCCTTCTCCACAATGATAACACACTGTAATTTAAATTGTTCTAATAATTCCAACATAATTGAATATTAAACACTATTAAACACAATCAAGTCTCCCCCTTTCTCATCTTGCTCAAAAATACATAAAATAACACTTTTACATATAAAATAACATTTACTCTCTCTTGATTTAGCCATATGCAAAGCATGCTGGGAACTAACAAGCCACGCCCAGTTTCAGTTAATGCAACACAAATCATTCATGTAATCTCAACACAAACGGATTACAGATTACGTACACTTCAACGTACAGATTATTTTGATAGCAGCTGGTTCTGAAATATATCTGTCATGATAGTGTAACGGAGGCCAGCTAGTGCGAGCTGTGCAGGTAAATCTCACTCCCCTGATGTCAAGAGACGCTCTAGTGACTGACGCTAGAGGTTGCAGCCTTGTTGGAGCGTCAGACTCCCATGTGGAAAAACCCTGGTTCGAGCACCGCTTGGAGCGGGCGGTGCGATCCAGAGAGATTACAACAACAACAGTTACTCACAATCCATTTGTCTTTAGTGATTTTGCCTTCCAAAAAAGTATGAGTACGTTTTTGCAGCAATGATTTATTTTGGGATGAATTGAGAGCTTTTAATTTGAAAGACACTCAAAAGAGACACGCCTCCAAAATAGCCGTCATGAAATGTGTGGTATGATAAAACGAACAGTGAACCATTGAAACGTTTGCTTATAACACGAGACCTCAGCACCAACACGTGAACAATAACAAACCAAATCCAGCTTCCTTTTCATCAAAAATATTGACAAGACAACCAGCAACAAAAAGGTGCCATGCTTCGTCTCGTGGTGCCGTCTGATATTATATTCTTTACAAACAGCGACAACTTTGTTGCAGATAAGAAGACACACCGGCTTTGCATTCACAAAACCAGGTAGAATAAATGCAGTTGTCTTTCCATTCTTCTTTGTATGCCTTATTTTCACTGTCGACTTTCCTCTTTAGACTCTGTGATAGTGCCATTTTCTCTCACCGGCTATGTTAACATCACTCTGCGCGCGGCGTAATCGCGTACCTCCAGCACGCTAACAATTAAAAAAATGCATTTTAGTACTTGAGGATGCCAAGGAATAATTCTGAGTGTAAAAGTAGGCTACGTCAAATAATTATTACAATAAGTTTGGCTCCATTTGTGTAACAAGCAAATTAAAATTCACATTTATTATTCACAATATGGAAAGAGGAAATAAAACATTCGTTAAGAGCATGACTCAAACATGCCATTAATGGGCTTATTCAAGTCCTCTTTTATTTATTCCGCATCTCCCACATGTGTGTGTTTTAGCAAGACGGTCTGTGTTGCAAGTTGGTGAATGAAGATACTTGCCAGGTTACGTGTCACTACTGCTTTATTCATTTATCCAGTTTATGAGCAGAGGAACAGCTCACTACCAGTTACAAAAGACTCGGTAACAGTATATCAGGCGATTCTGGTTGCATTTTCCATCAATTTATTTCTTAAATTATCCCTGACTATGTTCTGGCCCGCCATCTAGTGGCATTTTTTTTTGGGCCAATGCCAAACTTACTTGCTGACCCCTGCTGTAGACACTTGATAGAGAGATTTATTTTTGATAGAATAATTACTTTATGATTTTACTGGACTCTTACACACGCACTGTAATGTTAACCTGAGTGTGCACTAATTTGAGTGATGACGGATATTATGGGATGGCTTGATGCAGCACAGGAGAAGCAGATAACTTGATCTTGACCCTGAAGAAACTTTAATTAATACTGTCACGTAACAAATCTGCTTCAAATTGCATTAAAAATTAAATTAATTGCGAATTACAACATTGAAAATAAAGTGTAAAGGGTGTACAAATACTATAAAACGTGAATATAAATAATTGGGAATCATGTTTAAAAAATACAGTGCACATTTCATTTATCTATTATAACTTTTATATTATAACTTTTAAAGGTCCAGAAATTTGTGTGCTTTTTTTAAATGTTTTTTTACCAGGAGGGTTTTTTAATTATATGATGTCATTACGTTGCTGTCTTTCGCTGCATTGCTGATCGTGGTTTCGAGTACCGATGCATCTGAACACGAGAACAAGCAGTCATCTCAGACAACTTCATCCAGATATTTTAATTCATTTTAAGAACCAAATTAGCCAGAGATCAGTTATCAGATTAGGAGATCTGGGATCTGTCCAATCATCTCATATTTATTAAGCGAGGTATGAAGAACGGGCCCCAGAAGGCTGGCTCCTGCTCAGTATCACACGGCACGCATGCGCCGTGCTGCTCACGTCAACAGCGTCAGGAATGACATGAGCAATTAATGACAGAATTTACATTTTTGGGTGAACTATCCCTTTAAAAAGTTCCTTTAAAATGCTCAACCCCCTTAAAGTCTTTTGTATAATTCTCACACACAAACACACAGGCAGTGTAGGCAATGAACTGCAGTGCGCTTAGAAAAGAAAACACACTGATTTCTTCTTGAGAGAGAGAGAGAGAGAGAGGAAGTAAGTGCTCGTGCAGGGAGCGCGTTCAGTGTCCACATGTAACGTGGCAAAGCTCCTCAACAAGTGAAGCGCGTGTTGTCTTCAGCTCCCCGAGGAATCCCGTCATGGTCGCGCTGAGCGCGGAGAGCCCCGTGGATCAGTACCGGACGCTGGCGTACGACACCGCGCTCAGCACCGCGCTCGCCGTGCTGGTGTACGTGGTGCTGAAGGTGAGCCTGGACGGGATCCGCCAGTGGCGGGCTCGGATCTCGGTGCTGGTCGTGGGCTCGGGTCCGGTGGGGCTGACCGCGGCGCTGGTCGCTGTCCGCTCCGGGAAGGTGCTGAAGCTGACGCTGCTGGACGAGCGCTACCGGAGCGCGCTGCTCTGCCGACCGCAGCAGATTGCGCTGGACCCGCGCAGCGTGCGCTTCCTGCTGGACCTGGGGGTGGACTTCGACAACATGGAAGGCTGCTGGCACAACGAGCACTTCTTCACCAAAATCGGCGTGTTTCAGGAGTATCTGCTGAGCATCCTGGAGCAGAAGAAGCTAAAGGTTGACGTCAAAGTTCATTTGGGAACAAAGGTGCGTGCGTTTCTCACCGCGTGAAAGTTAGTATCTGTTTCTTCACCCACTTGTCCTGACCTGTTCAAAATTACATTATGATGCATAAAATATCTGTGAGCTGGTTATTAGCAGACAAGGCGTAAAAACATTATATTTCATGCTGTCAAATGGCTAAGCATAATGATATGTATATAATATATAAGTATTACTATTCTATATTCATAAAGACTCATTAAGACCAATAATGCATTATAGGAACAGTTATAGTTACATTTATATTATTTATATTAAGTCATGCATTTGCTTTTTCAATGCTCATAATCCATTATTCACTGATTTATAAATGATCCAATATGAAATAGTTCCAGAGACACTTGTTTGCTGTACCAATTATGTCTTTAATGGCTAATGTTTGCATTCGAGGCCATGAAAGGTAATTCTGATTTGTTAAATCTATATCTCCTCATCCATATGCATGGCATTGCTTATAGCCGTTTGAAATGATTCTTCAAAACATATTGTTGCCGTGCTTTGCTAGTATGTAACATTAAAAGAGATACTTTGTTTCAACTGCATGTATTAATGATTTCTGTGTTTGTTTGTGTTTTCATTATTTTATTACAGGAATAATGTTCATAAGTTACATTTACAAGTAAACATCTTCATGATTTCTGAACATTTGCTTTATTGCATCCTGTGTTTTCACTTAAAGCCATCAATGATGCGTTTATAGAGGTTAATAACTGTATTATTACTCACAATAAGTGTTTATAAGAACACAACACGGCTATTAATAACAATATATTCACTTATTTGACAGAAATCTGAATTACTAAAGTCATTGTAAGTATTATAGCAATGCAGACTGCATCTTTATAAATACATTCATGGAATCATACGCCTGACTAATTAACACTTATAAATCAGTGAATAATGGATTATGAGCATGACTTATAAGTAATTATACACATAACATAAACGTAACTCTAACTGTTCTTATAACCTGTAAATACTGCGATGTGTAAATAGTTTTAACAGTTGATTATCTTCTTAGACATTCACATTTGACATAAATGGTTTCATGTCTTTTTTTTCACCTCAAAATAAAAAAAGCATGAATACATAAATAGATGTCTTCAGAAAGCACGTCATATATCTGCTGTGCTTCCTGCAGTGGATTTGCGCATTCTGGTTTAGGAATTATGAGCCATTTTGTACTTTTGACCGCTGTAGCGCCCCCGTCAGGCCGATCGGGGCGCGCCTCGGTGACGTTGTAGATGGTGTGAGTACCACCAGCTCTGAAAGTTTCAAGTCTCTACGCTTATGGTTTAGTCTGCTCGATCAGTTTTAGGGGAGAATGCTGATCCTTGGAAAATTTAACAGTTACAATAGGGTTTCAGCACTTCGCTCTTGAACCTCTAACAACCACTTTTATTAGGAGTTGAAGTGCATAGCCCTGAAACCCTATGAAGAACAAAATGACTCATAACTCCTAAACTGTTAGGTGTAGGGTCAAGTGTCTTATATAGTTGGAATCCTTGACAAAACGCATGCCTCGGATTCGATCGGCAAAGGTTTTGGGTTTTGCGTAAAGGATTATATACCATGTGCCCACGACATTCATACCGCATGGTAGAACTCATTCTGAGCAGCTTTGCCTCCAGGACCGCCGCTGTCAACTGAATCGCTCGTTAAATACTGGAGATTATTTCAAAAACCAATTCTTGTGAACTAGTCCCAGGTTTTTGGCTCAACCTCGAAAACTGTTAAAAAGCTTTAAAAACCATATATTTCCTGTGGTAAATGGCCTGTATTGGCTGTAAATGGTCTTTTCCAACTATGATCGAGATGGTTACAGGCTTGCTAAATAAAACATAATACCTTTTTACGCATAAGGCCTTAAAGATGGCGCTTGAACCCAGATAATTGCTGCTCGCAGCTATATTTTCTAAAATGATAACTGGATGCCACTCAGTGAATCAAACATAAATGAAGAAGTGTTTCTTAAGTGTTGCATATTGCATACCATTTGACAAGCAGTATGTTTTTACTGTGCTCCAGTTTGAGTGAATGATTTCTCTGGCCTTGGACTCTCAGGCCGCTCTATTTATGCCACGTCTAGACGCACAGACTCACATCCAATAAACCAAACCAGCCTTGAGTTTCATTTCATTTACAGCTATTCTGGGTGACAAGCTGTCGGTCTGGTTTAACAGAAACGTCCTGCTGCTCAGAGGAGAACGACCATCAATGACAAATGAGAGTCTTTAGCTGTCGCCCTGTCTACGCAGATCAACCCTTCAGTTCAAACGCGCCGGTTGATGAGGAGAAGTGTGCTGTTATAGGGATGGCAATCATTTCTTGTTCCGTTTCAGCTTTATGGCATAAAGGCATAAATCCAATAGAATAGTTGGGCCTCAGATAAAAATACTCAATGATGAAAAATACTAAATAAAATAACATTTTATAAAATGCAACTTACTACAACAAAACTCATAATGTGTATATTTAAATACACTTTTCTAATTGATTCACTATTCAGGCAACACTGGTCGAGTCGCATGTATTTGATGTACTGGTTCATAAGAGTCATTTGTTCAAGAACTGAAGTACACTGTGCGTGTGGATCGTTTGTATTATCATAAGAGTCATTCGTATGGAAATCTTGACTACTGGATGCACTGTATGTTTTGATTCACTAGAAAGAACCTGTTCAGAGTCGTTCGTTCGGGAATCGGGAACCGTAGCGGCTGTGCTGTATGTTTTTGATTCACTTTGAATCAGATTACACTGTGCACGTTTACATTCATTTGTTCAGGAAACCGATTAGACTGTTCACACTGTTTATTTTATTAACTGCTTGGAAGAATTGGCTTATTATAAGAGTTATTCATTCACAAATTGGACTTTATTGAACACACTATGTTTTTGATTTACTAAAAAGACACACAAGAGGCATTTATTCAGAAATCTGACTACTGGCTACTTCTGATTCACTTAAAAGACCTGGTTCAGAGTCATTCTCTAGGGAATCGGACTGTAAAGAACTGGTTCATTAGAGTCATTCGTTCAAGAATCGGACTACACTGTGTGTGATGAATGTTTTTGTTTAATTTAAAATAACTACTTCTAGGAGCCATTTTGTTCTGGAATCTGATTAGACAGGTTGTACTGTTTGTTTGATGATTCATCTGAAAGAACTGGTTCAAAAGATTCATTTGTTCACAAATTGGACTGTAGTGGTTATGTATTATATTTAGCTAAAAAGAACCATCTCAAAGAGTCATATGTTCAGAAACCAGACTCCACTAGTTATGCTGTATGTTTTTGGATCATTCCAATTCATTTGGAAATCTGACTGCTGGACTCACTGTATTGATTCACTAAAAAAGAACTGGTTCAGAGTCATTTGTTTGAAACTTTTGATTATATTTCACCTGAAAGAACTGGTTGATTAGAGTGATTCGTTCACAAAACACAAATGTTTTCCCAGACAGCAACATAGTGCTGGCCCAGATCCGGGTCACATCTGGAACATGTGGATTCATCGGGTACCAAATGTGGGCAGACACTATGTTGCTGTCTGGGTTTGATTCATTAAGTGACTCAAGGAGTCATGTGTTCAGGAATATACTCCATTGGTTGTGCTGTATGTTTCTGAATCACCTGAAAGAACTGGTTCATAAGAGTCATTTGTTCAAGAATCAGACTTCAGTGTGTGCTTAAGGCCCTGTCCCAAATGGCACACTTCATGTGCACTTTCGTTCTTGTGGACAATGGCTGCTGCGTGCGCGTGTCCTTTAAGTCCACAAGACTGTGGGTGTCCCATTCGTCATTTAAGCTTAAAGAAGGGTGCTCGTGAGCGCCCCCTTTGCGGCTGTTATGTGCCCTCGATGCGCACCTTAGCTGAGCCCGCAAGTTCCAGGCTACGCAGAGGACTTTACCCGGCAGTCAAAGCGGCATTACGTCGTGAAAATGCGGACTCAGAGGAAGACCGTGAGGGTTTAGGGTGCCATTTGGGACAGGGCCTTAAATGTTTTTTTTTATTTTTTTATTTAAAACAGCTGACTCTTAAGAGTAATTTGTTTGAAACTGATTATGATTCACCTGAAAGAACTGGCTGATCAGAGTTATTCGTTTACAAATCAGACTGTATTGATCACAGTGTTTTCCCAGCAACAGCAACATAGTGTCGGCCCAGATCCGGGACACATCTGGAACATGTGGATTCAATGCGTACCAAATGTGGGCCAACACTATGTTGCTGTCTGGGTTTGATTCATTAAAAAAGAAGAGTCATATGTCGGCTCATGAGAGTCATTTGTCTGTCTGGAATATGTGGATTCAATACGTAGCCATTTGTGGGTTTGATTCATTAAAAAAGAAGTGACTCAAAGAGTCATGTTTCAGGAATATACTCCATTAGTTGCACTGTATTTTTCTGAATCACTAAAAATAATCTGACTTCTGGACTCACTGAATGTTTTGATTCACTAAAAATGACTGGTTCAGAGTCATTCTCTAGGGAATCAGACTGGCCGTGCTGTATGTTTTTGAAACACCTGAAAGAACTGGTTGATATGAGTTATTCGCTCACAAATCAGACTGTATTGATCACAGTGTTTTCCCAGCAACAGCAACATAGTGTCGGCCCAGATTCGGGCCACATCTGGAACATGAGGATTCGAGGCGTACCAGATGTGGGCCGACACATTAAAAAAGAAGAGTCATATGTGGGCTCATGAGAGTCATTTGTTTGTACACTGTGCACATTGAATGTTTCTGTATCGTTTAAAACAAACTGCTAAGAGCCATTTGTTCAGTAAATGATTAGATTCACTGCTCTGATTGCTTTTGAATCACCTGAAAGAACTGGTTCATAAGAGTCATTTGTTCAAGAATCTGACTATACTATGCTTGTTGTAAGTTTGCGTTTCATTTAAAACATCCAGCTCCCAAGAGCCATTTGTTCTGGGGTCTGATTAGACGGATCACACTGTTGGTGTGGTTTTGCTCTGTAGTTCAGCGAGGAGTACCTGAGGAAGATGTCCCGGGCAGAATGGCCGCGGGTGATTGTGGTCGCTGACGGCTCGTGTGGAGACTCCTGCTCTGTGCTGGGCATCAGCACCGATTACATCGTGGAATCGTGCCGCGCGTACGGGGCCAATGCCACTATAGAGAGACTGGACCAGAGACAGGTGAGCTACACACAGTCTTCTAAACATGCTCACATGCAAGGCTTTTAAATGTCATCTCACAAAGTACATTTTCATGTTGAAATTACAGTGCACATGCGTTTTTCTTCCTTCCTCTTTAAATCATTATGCCGTATCACGTCATTATATTTCCTTTTCCCCCCTCTGTTATTCTCAGAAATCTCTTTGTGAATGTTAGTCCGATGGTCTGTGTTCATGAGGTCATCAGGGTCCTACTGGGCTGATTCACTTTATGAATATTGGTGAAGGAATTAAGCCATTATGAATAATAATAGAGTGTATTTCTGCATCGGTGATGCAGGTGATCCAGAGAGAAGCTGCCAGCCGACAGCATTGACCGCACATGTTCCAGTGATTCTCTGTAATTTGATTGTTTTTCACACAGGTTTTGAATGACAGTTTGTATAATTGATTTTCTCTCTCTCTCGCTTTAGTTAATGGGCTTTGTGTTTGAACAGATGGTATAGAAGGTTTAGCTGGTGCAGATAACCGAGGTCAGCTCGAGTGCCCTGACAGGCTGTTTTGTTGGTCTGTGTTATGTATACAGTAATTGATCAAACAAGCTTTAGCAACTGCGATAAGGTTCAGAGATAAGCAGGTCTAATTAGTGCAACTGAAACTTAGCTCTGGATATTGAGGATTCATGCCCATTGACTATCATTTTTCACACTCTCTACGAGCCTGTCCTATAATGCCCTTTTTTACAAGATGTAGGGGAGAGCGGGACACAACCTAACACTTTTTGACTTTTTCAGTTTGTGTAAATTCACTGGGGTTCAGAGTATTTAGAGTCCCATGTCTAGTACAATCATGTGCTTTTGTTTCATTAATAGTGTATATTTTTTTCTTGATTTACCCCGAAAGAATGAAAGTAAAATGTGACAACATGCCCCATAGGTGGTGTCATGATCCCAGCCTGTGTTTCCCTGTCTTGTGAGGACTTCTGTTATTTCCTGTCTTGTGCCATGTTTTGAGGTTCTTTGTAGTTTTTTTAGAGACCAATTCGGATCATGCAAAGGCTGTCTTTGAGTGGCTCAGATAGTCCTCCCCGGAAAAATATCATTAGGCATAGCTTATCCATGGTGGTTTTATATGCCAAATCGATAAAGTCCTGTACATATTCTTCGATGGGGCGGTCTTCCTCACAAGTATCCACAAGTATCCACAAGTATCCACAAGTATCCACAAGTATCCACAAGTATCCACAAGTATCCACAAGTATCCACAAGTATCCACAAGTATCCACAAGTATCCACAAGTATCCACAAGTATCCACAAGTATCCACAAGTATCCACAAGTATCCACAAGTATCCACAAGTATCCACAAACATGCACACATACAGGAGCAACAACTGACAAACAACAACTGAAACACTGGGGTATATATACACAAAGGGAAACAAGGTTAACAAGATAACAGGGGGGAGTGGCTAATAGGCAACACCTGGGGAAAACTAATCATCACGAAAAACTACAAAGAACTACAAAACATGGCACAAGTCCTCACAAGACAGGCTGGGATCATGACAGGTGGGGTAACATGACCATATATTAAAATGTGATCTGATCTAATAGAAAAAATATACAAGACAATAAAATAAAATACAATTATTAACTTTTTCATATAAAATAATGGCAAAAATAAACACATTTTTGAGTTTGACAACAAACACACCTCAAAACGCAGCTATACAGCATAGTAAAAAACAATAATAATTAATCATTTCTGAACATTGACTCTCAGTCTTTATTCACCTTTTTCTCATGGTTTCTCAATAGAATTCATAAAAGTATAGAATATAATATCATAGTTCTAATAGGGGCTCATTGTGACAACATGCCCCGCCTGCACAACTGTGATTAACCCTGGCTCGTGTCTTCTGCTGTTAGATCAGCATTAAAGAACATCTCAACTGTTAAATAACAGATATATTAAAATAATATCAGATTTGTCTAATTTTGAATAAACACAAAAAACAGAGATGAAAAATTAACTTCAGTAAGAAATTTACTTTTGCTGTGGTTAAATAAATGTCCAGTGATATCTTCCAAAGACATTTTAATTTTGGTGCAATTTTTTCTCTATATAGTGTTGATATGGCAACGAGTAAATACACTAAGTTTCGTCATGCTGGCATGTGTGGAAAGTGTTAAACCATGTATGTTACAACTAACCCGTGTTAGGTTGTGCCCCGCGCTCCCCTAATATAATTCTCAGGTGTCCCCAGAACATGTCTGTGAAGTTTCAGCTCAAAATACCCCACAGATTATTTATTATAGGATGTTTTGTAAGCCCCTATTTGGGTGACAGCAAAAACACGCTGTTTCCTGTGTGTGTCTCTTTAAATGCAAATGAGCTGCGGCTCCCCGCCCCCTTTTCAGAAGAGGGCGGAGCCTTTAGTTTGGATAAACACAACAACAGCTGGAGTGTGGAGAACCTCACACAGCGAGAGGAATTCGTAAAGATGGATCAATACCAACGGTTTGATTAACTTCATATATATTTTGTGAATGTGCTGGTTAGGACGCCACACAGTGGCTAAAGTTACCATTGTCTCTGTATTCACAGAGATCAGAGCTGTGTCATTAGTTTTATTTCTAAAGCTTCTGAAAGTGCAGTACTTGCGTGTTCTGGATAAGAAAGTTGGATCATGAATAGTTGGATTTGATCCATCTTTGAGAAGCAAATCCTGCGTTTACTGACCCTCGTTTGCAGTCCAGTGTACAACGATCCACACAAACATCATTTCTTGGGCACAGATGTCGGGAGTTTATTATCACAGCCAAAAACAGAACACGTATCATGTTTAAACACATGAGATATTTTATGACCAGCTGCTGTAGTCTACTTTGGCCATGGACCAGCTGGTACACCGCTGTCATTTGCGGAAACAAAATGGCGGCGCCGTGGGTGGAAACGTGCAGATTAAGAAGAGGTAATATTATAATAAGATCCCCGTCCTACGTCACTAGGGGAGTGAAATCTGAGCGGCTAGTTTTTCACATGCTTGCAGAGAAAGGCTTACCAAAACAAAGTTACTGGGCTGTCCTTTTTCACGTTATCTGTGTTGGACCCGATTATAGCACTTAAACACGGAAAAGGGCAGATTTTCATGATATATCCCCTTTAAAGGCCATGAAAACTGACAATTCTTGTTTTTTTTATTTATATTTCAGTGTTATAAATGATTTATTCATGTGCTCTTCTGATAAAGAGGGCCGCCCCACATTTGTTCTTGTTCTAGAAGATGCTTCACTCAGATACACTATATTGCCAAAAGTATTGGGACATATCCTTGGAGTATTGGGGTTTATCCTTCTCGTCCAAATGCACTTCTAGAAGAATGGTCAAAAATTCCCATGAACACACTCCTAAACCTTGTGGAAAGCCTTCCCAGAAGAGTTGAAGCTGTTATAGCTGCAAAGGGTGGGCAGACTCCATATTAAACCCTGCGGATGAAGAATGGGATGTCATTAAAGTTCATGTGCATGTAAAGGCAGGCGTCACAAAACTTTTGGCAATATAGTGTATGTCAAAATAGGAAAGAAAAGAGTAGCACAACTTCCGTTTCATGCCGACTTTAAACAAGTACAAAGACATTTTTATCGGTCAACAATTCTAGAAAGAAAGAGCGCAGACACTGATAAGATGAAACTCTACACACTATCAGATGAAGTATTGAAAGGTTGTGCATTCGCTGTACGGTAGCAAATGTGTACAAAATGAAGAAATAAACAGGCCATCCTAGCAGGCATGCAACCTGTACACTGAAAAAAATAACTAGATAAAAATACACATTTTAAATACATTTTACTGCTACTGCTCAGTACAACTTTTTGTTTAAATAATATAACATTGAATTAAAACATGCATTTAAAGTGCATGCTTTACTTAGAAACATTTAAGTTAATAATACAATATAGATATCATGTAGACTCCATATCTACATAATAGAAGTGACGCGGTGCCCACTCAAACACAGAGACCTCAATACTTGGTGCACAATACACAGTGACAGTAACATTCGATGGATCGTTTTTGAGTATGAATGTGTCATTTTGAGTAGAAAATGAACTCCAAATGTCACTAAATGGCAAGTTACTACACCTAACAACCAGTGGGGGGCCGTGCATTTCACCCCTAGGCCTTCAGTGATGTCCTACTTGAATTAATCCACCTCTTAATAAAATCATTATGACGCCACGGCTATAGAAACCATCAATATTATACAGAAACGCACTAGGGCGCCACATAGGCTACATCATCTCTAACAGAGTCATCCACTCCGGGTTTTCCGTGCATTTTTGTAGTAGAGTTCTCCGACCACGGAAACCCCGCTAATTACGGTTTCCCGTGGATTTGAAATTAAGGCAAATTGTGTGTTTTTTGTGCAAATTCTAAGGAAAGAAAAACGCAAAGGAATAAATGGTTCTTGAAAAAAAAGCTTACCAAATGATCTGAACAATCAAAAGTATGACACATTTCTTTCAGGTGAGGTTCAAAGATAATACAAAGTGTTTTTCATTAAAAATGATGTAAACCCACATTTTTTTTTTAAAACTCACTATTTTAATAGCATGAAAATGTTGAAAATAATATAATAGTAACGAAAATAATAAAAATTATTTTAAATATATTTATTTATTTATTTATTTATTATTATTATTTTTTTTAATCATTACATGCATTATAGCCTACTCACCAAAACTAGGCTACTGATTATTAATACACAAAATCCATCCTCCTTTCTTTCCTCAAGAAGACTTCAATTTCTCTGTTGTACAGGTTATCTGTGCGTTTCAGTTCCAACAACAAGTCCTTTTCTATCGTCATGAAGGCTAATGCTGAAAGTTAAGTCTGTCCAGTCTTATTTATTCCGATGTACACACAACGGCTGCCCGAATTGACTCACTCGTTTTCATTCACTCCTTCAAGTGAACTATATTAGTGGACTAACGTAGGGAATAGTGAATGAGGGTATAGGGGGCGATTTCGGATTCAGCCAGGGACTAATATAGTATACTCTCTGACCATCCAATCAAAGGACATGAAAATGCCGACGTTATTGTACGCCTCCTAGATGACCCTGGTGTTGCCAACTCGAAATCTGATTGGCTGATTAAATCTGACGTATTATCTGATTGGTTAAAGCGCAGTTTCATTGCCACTTATTTTAAGCTAGAGGTGCCCGCACTATTGATTCTGAAGGCCTCAAGGCAGATTTCTTTGACTCTGGCAACACATGATGGCTGAAATATGATTGGATAAAAGCTCTAACATAAACAAACACTACTGGAAGCAACGCAACCAAGAGAAAAGCTATTAAATTAAGCAGAGAAGGCCTTACTGGCCCTGACGGCCCACCACTGCTAACAACAAAAGCAATGGTAAAACAGTGTAAATACAGCTGGAAAACAGCGAAAAATCAACCTTATTAATTATTTAAACCCCAGTGCATGATGGGAACACCAGTATCAGAAAAGTTAACTAGGTTTTACTTAATTTTATAACGTTGATATTTACGCTTTAATTTCTACAAGCTTGAATTGAGTACTAATATAGAATTTACTTAGTTCTTGCCTGAACTAACTTTTTTATTACATTTTACAGTTTTTTTACTGTAGTATTTACTCACCACAGAATGATTTTTATCCGTGTACCTTCAATGTTAAAATGTGGTTGACATAATGTTTAAAAAACATTGGAACAACATTTAATGCTAAATGGTTATGAAAAAGTTAACAAACTTTAAACAAGATCTGTTGAGAAATCAACAAAATCGAAAGTTGATTCCTTTTGTAAAATTTAGCAGTGACTCAAATGTTGGGCACATGCACCCAAAATGTGTAAGGGTGCGACTAAAATGTTTCCTAGATCGCACCGGTGCACCTAACATCCTCGCATCCGCTGCCTCTTCACAAACGAAATGTTTGTTCTTCTTTGACGGAACTCACACTCATGGTTGGATCATATCGTGGTCTAAACCAATCAGAGACAGAGATGGGGTGGGTCTTTGCCTCTGATTGGCTGTGGTCCAGATATTCCTTTAGGCATACACTGCTCCGTGCTGTGTGATTGAAATTGCGACCTGAGCACCAGAGAATCAGTTACGGCAATCAGCATCAGCAAAATAAACGCAAGAAAACAGACGACGAACAATGAAAAGAAATAGACCCACAAGGCATCTTAACACAGTCAAGTTAAGGCTGATCTAAAGCGGCTCTGTGTCTGCTCAAAATCCTGTGTAAAGACGCAATGCCGCATAAAAGCAGATTTAAAATACGCCGGGTCTGACCCACCTCAGCCCCTAGTATCAAAGGCGACGCTGAAACGGTTTGTGAGTCCATTACACTGAAGGTGTGTGTGTGAGCGCAAGTGTGTGTGTGGGAATGAACGTGAACTTGTGCCGCCCAAAACTACGTCATTGTCATGACAACCGCCCATCAGTGTCAGCTCAGGCGGCGTGAGAATCAAGAAGCGGGAGACAAAACAGGATTAGCTCCATATGTTTTAGGCAAATTAAAATAATGTCTACCATTAAAGTAAAAGAGTCCTGTACTCACATCGTCAAGCAAACCACTAAAATAACAGAGTCGTCAATTGGCGTTCGCCGTTTGTAATCTTCCTCTGAAGAGACTGGCAGATCGTGCTGCAAAATTTCCCTCAGATACAGTAAATGCTTAACCCAGTCGGCATCACTGTGATTGTGCATGGTTATATTATATTCCAAAAATAATCTCTTTGAGAACGATATTTGCTGATATATCTACTGTCCTACCTGAAACGCTAACGTTAGTATCATTGTTCATTTGTTGCGCCTGCTGCAAAGTTACTTTCTGGCTCTTTGAAAAAACTTTCGACCACTTTTAATCCTGCTGTGATCTACCCGTAATAATTCATAATTTCATTATAGCATTTGTTCCAGCTGGCACAATTTTATTAAGAAATATAAACAACTATAGGCCACCGTAGCCTACAATAGCCTATCAGTAACGTTACCACATAATTATGACAATCATCAAAGTGTGATATATATATATATAGCAGGCAGAGGAAATTAAAAAATTTGTATTTTTATTTATTATGAGTTGTATTTAATTGTTTATTATTTCATTATTTTTTAAATTAATTTATAACACTTTGTTAAAACTGTAGTTTTAAAATAGTAATTTTCAAAGCATTGTTTCCTGGGATTTTAATCCCTGTGTAAATGCATATATTATGTTGTCATTTACATAATATATATGAATGTATATGGAGCGTGATAAAAAGGTGACCTTGAAATTGTGGCGTTAAAAGTGACGTGAGCCGGGGAAAAATTTGGGTGCACCTACATTTTGTGCTGGTGCACCTAAATAAAAAAGTTCGGCGCACCAGTGCAACCAAGGCAAAAAGTTAGTCTGGAGCCCTGTGCTGGCTGGGATTTTTGCTGTTGTGTCTTTAAGAAATTCCTTTTCATATGAAATGAGAAACTTTCAAACATGTTATATCCTCAACATTTATCTAAACTAAGTTCAAAACAAGAGAATTAATACAGCAATCTGAATACTTTGTAATTGTCATATTACAAAGATTACCCCCCCCCCATTGTACGTTTTCATTGATCTCTTAATCAAAGGCTCTTGCTTCTGTTCAGGAATATTCAGTAGTGACAGAAGACAAATGAGAAACCCTTAATGGCCGGAACAGACCTGGTTGGATCGTACTGTACCGATGCTTCTGCCAGCATTATTGAATTGTATCAGAAAATGGTGCCTGCTGGGAGATTTTGCCCTCCATTAGAAATCTGTTTAGTCAAATCAAATTTCCTGTCCTCATTTCATCAGAGTAAAAGATCACCAATTTTGGCCCAGATGGGGAATAGAACAGGCAATTCATCTTTTTACTCTGCAGTAATTAATTTGTCAATCATAGGGCATGAATAATATAACAAATATTTAAATATAGGATGACTTATGAATAAATGTTCACAGTCTCCGCTCTAATTCATCCCAAAGGTGTTCTATCGGGATGAGGTCAGGACTCTGTGCAGGCCAGTCAAGTTCCTCCACACCAAACTCGCTCATCCATGTCTTTATGGACCGACGCTTTGTGCACTGGAGCGCAGTCATGCTGGGACAAGAAGGGGCCGTCCCCAAACTGTTCCCACAAAGTTGGGAGCATGAAATTGTCCAAAATGTCTTGGTGTGCTGAAGCATTAAGAGTTCCTTTCACTGGAAATAAGGGGCCAAGCCTTATTGCACAGGTGGCAACCTATCACGGTACCATGCTTGAGTTCACTGAGCTCCTGACAGCGACCCATTCTTTCACAAATGTTTGTAGAAGCGTCTCATTGCCTAGTGCTTGATTTATACACCTGTGGCCATGCAGTGATTGAACACCTGAATTCAGTGATTTGAAGGGGTGTCCCAATACTTTTGGCAATATAGGCTGAATCCGAAATCGCCCCCTATACCCTCAAATAGGGCACTATTTGAGGGGACAGCCATTTGTAGTGGTGTCCGAAACCATAGTGGACGTTATTGAGTGCACTCATTCAATTCCACATTGCACCGCAATAACGAGTGCACTGCCGATGTACACACAATGGCTGTCCGAATTGACTCACTCGTTTTCATTCACTCCTTCAAGTGAACTATATTAGTGGACTAACGTAGGGAATAGTGAATGAGGGTATAGGGAGCAATTTCGGATTCAGCCATAGTGTATGTTTTCAGTAATGGATTGGATACTGTTCCAGGTGTAATGACATTGTACTGATACATAAGCAAGAATGTAATGATTTTGTCTGATTCTGTATTATAGGTTCCCACACCAGAGATCCGTGCTCATAGTTTATACTTTGACCTGTCAGCGTACGGGATCGACACCGTGAAGGATCGGCGTGACTCCGGCCATCCGGCAGCAGCCAAGCCCGGATTCCACCTGAAGATATATGGAACTTTCCGGAACCGCTGCATGGCTCTGGCCTGCACTTCAGAAGCAGACTCCAAAATGATGCACTTCTTGCGACACACGGCCAACTCTTCAGTAAGACGTCACAATCCCAGCATGCATCCTTTTGACTTCATCAGTCTTTAGGTTCAGGGTATGCTCTGCATTCTCAAAGGTTCATCCAAAGATGAAAAATGCCGTTCTGCTCGCCATTCCCCAGCTGGACCTACTGGCTGAAATAATGTTGAAACAACATTGAAACAATGTTTAATGCTAAATAGTTGTAAGAAGGTTCACACAATACTTTATATTAAAAGTTGTAGATAGGGCCTAAAAGGAAAAATCACCAAGCGCCAAATGTGAATAACAATCTGTATTTTTATGAATTCTAGCAATGCAATGTTGTGAGAACATGAACATGAACAAACGTGAACGACGCACGGGACAGTTGACGGGCCAGTGTTGCATCTTCATGAATGTTTAACACCGGACGTGACCGTAGACCGGGAGCATGCGCGGGAGCTGCACTACAACAGAAACTGCGTAGGAGACTGGCACAGGCCAGAACGAAATTGTTGAATAAAGTCGTTATTTTTGTTTGTTTTTGCACACAAAAAGTATTCTCATCGCTTCATAACATTAAGGTTGAACCACTGGAGTCACATGGACTATTTTAACCATGTCTTTACTACCTTTCTGGACCTTGAAAGTGTTCATTTCTGATTGTTAAGCTCTCAGATTTAAAGTGTTAAGCGCTCAGATTTCATCAAAAAATATCTTCATTTGTGTTCCGAAGATGAATGAAGGTCTTACGGGTTTGGAACGACATGAGGGAGAGGAATTAATGACAGAAGTTTCATTTTGGGTGAACTATCCCTTTAAGTGAACGTACATAGTTGAGAAAGTAAACGCATGTGTATCAGTATACTGGATCCGTGCATTTGCTCTTAAAGTGACAGAAGCCTAATATTCCTGCTGCCGTCTGTGCCATTAATGTTAATCAAACAACAAATGACAAAAAGACGTGTAAAGCCATATATACTATAGCAAATCTTGGCTGCGTGATTGTTTATATCATCATTATCGCACACCTCTCTATATATGGATGGGTATATATTATATACACCTTTATCTACATACATACAGCAATGGCATGTAGATATTAAGATATTATAAACATTACCTTCATGATTTTCTGTAAAGCTGCTTAAATTTGATAAAATAAATTTGATTTGACTTTACTTATAATTGTTAGTTTGTAAAAGTTGTAACCGGATCTGTTGATTCACCAAAACACAAAACAGTTACAAATTGCCATGAGAGCATGTTGGAAATTTTGAAGAATGTTGAAGCATTTTTCCACAAAATGAAAGCGTTTATTTGACACCTCTCTTGATTATTTGATTCTGATTGCTCACTGGTGGCAATACTGCGGTCCAAAACGCAGTCAAGCAAATACAGCGAAGTTACGCAATTTACCAGTGGGAGCTAACTAGCAAAACCTTGAGCCATCGGTGCCAGACCGTAGTTTCACAACTCTGGCTCTGCTTTTGCCTTACTTGGAAAGTTTCATTAATGAATAAAAAGAAAGAAAGCAGAAACACAGATAAGGAAAGAACAAAAATAGCACACAAATATGTGTGGTTGAAAAAGAAAACAATAAAGAGACAAGATGTATCAGAGCACAGCCGTCACAGGATATGTAATTCACGAAGATACATGCTGTTACCTGGTTACAGCCACAGTGTGTGTGTGTGTGTGTGTGTGAGAGAGAGAGTGTGTGTTTGTTTTTGTGATTTATGAGGACACAAATGTGTATAATGACATGGGTATTACGAAGTAAACATGAAATATGAGGACATTTCATATGTCATATGTTTTCTGTGATGGGTAGGTTTAGGGGTAGTGTGAGTGTGTGTGTGTGTGTGTGTAAAGGGTAGGTTTAGGGGTAGGGGTAGTGTGTGTGTGTGTGTGACGGGTAGGGGTAGTGTGAGTGTGTGTGTGTGTGTGTGACGGGTAGGGGTAGTGTGAGTGTGTGTGTGTGTGACGGGTACGGGTAGTGTGAGTGTGTGTGTGTGTGTGTGACGGGTAGGGGTAGTGTGAGTGTGTGTGTGTGTGATGGGTAGGGGTAGTGTGAGTGTGTGTGTGTGTGTGACAGGTAGGTTTAGGGGTAGGGGTAGTGAGTGTGTGTATGTGTGTGTGACGGGTAGGTTTATGGGTAGGGGTAGTGTGAGAGTGTGTGTGTGTGTGTGTGTGTGTGACGGGTAGGTTTATGGGTAGGGGTAGTGTGAGTGTGTGTGTGTGTGTGTGTGTGTGACAGGTAGGTTTAGGGGTAGGGGTAGTGTGAGTGTGTGTGTGTGTGTGTGTGACGGGTAGGTTTATGGGTAGGGGTAGTGTGTGCGTGTGTGTGTGTGTGTGACAGGTAGGTTTAGGGGTAGGGGTAGTGAGTGTGTGTGTGTGTGTGTGTGTATATGTGTGTGTGACGAGTAGGTTTATGGGTAGGGGTAGTGTGAGAGTGTGTGTGTGTGTGTGTGTGTGACGGGTAGGTTTATGGGTAGGGGTAGTGTGAGTGTGTGTGTGTGTGACGGGTAGGTTTAGGGGTAGGGGTAGTGTGTGTGTGTGACGGGTAAGGGTAGTGTGAGTGTGTGTGTGTGTGTGTGACAGGTAGGTTTATGGGTAGGGGTAGTGTGTGTGTGTGTGAGTGTGTGTGTGTGTGTGTGTGTGTGACGGGTAGGTTTAGGGGTAGGGGTAGTGTGAGTGTGTGTGTGTGTGTGTGTGTGTGACGGGTAGGTTTAAGGGTAGGGGTAGTGTGAGTGTGTGTGTGACGGGTAGGGGTAGTGTGTGTGTGTGTGTGTGTGTGTGTGTGTGATGGGTAGGGGTAGTGTGAGTGTGTGTGTGTGTGTGTGACGGGTAGGTTTAGGGGTAGGGGTAGTGTGTGTGTGTGACGGGTAAGGGTAGTGTGAGTGTGTGTGTGTGACGGGTAGGTTTAGGGGTAGCGTAGGGTTTGTACAGTATAAAAACCATTACGCCTATGGAATGTCCTCACTTAGATAGCGAAACAAACCTGTGTGAGTGTGTGTGTGTGTGTGTGGAGAGAGTCTAAAACATGTAGGGAGGGAGGCTAAACGAATCAGCTGACCTCTCTAATTATTCTCCTCTCTGTTCACTCAGATCATGAAGAACATCTTCCACCAGTCGTTCAATGCGTACAAGACCGACATTGAGCCTCGTCTGAGTGAACTCACGCTGCACCACATGCAGTGCAGTCGCAAGCTGTTCGAGATCATGCTGTCGTACCGACGCGTCAGCGCTGCTTACATCGAAGGAGACAACGTGGCCGTGACTGTGGAAGGAGAAGCTGCGAGAGTGCTGAACTTTGACACGGGTGAGAACTGCTGCATTTGAACATCACCTGAATGCAAAGAAAGTTACTTTCTTATACTTGTGTTTATGGATAGTCACATTTATAACTTGCATTATTTACAAATTTAGCTGTAAAAAATTATATAGGTTTTAAATGATAAAAACAATAAATGGAAGCTACAATTTGTAATGCAAAACATAAGAAACATGTTTTTTATTTGAATATGAGCAAAATCACATATATAAGCAAGTATTTTGTTTCTAAAATGGTATATGCATTTTCTGAGAAAATGCAGAATTTGTATTTGTTCCAGCACTTTCTGTTCAACCCTGTTATGCTGTGATATTTGCTACTTAAAAATGTAAAATTTATATTATGTTATTCATTTAGTTAATAATAATAATACATTCAGTAAAGTTTAATGTATAAGCTTTATCAGTATTTAATTTTTATCCTTGTCAAGCATAATAGTTTACATCTCTTGTGGGAAAAATCATTGGTCTTTTTTAATTTAATTATATATTTATATTGGAAGAACGTGACAATATGTGATTTATTACAAGGAACACCAAAACTGGTTGATACTGTTACAGGGCTGAAATGATTTTGAGTTGAGTTAGCTATAAATATGTATTGGATATGTATTATAAATTGAATGAGAAAGACCTGTATATATTTTTCTATAGCTCTGTATGTCTGCTAACAGCATTTCCAATGAAGCCAAAATATTACTGTAACATTCCCTTTCATATTATATCTTGTATATTTGACACTATTTATCTGTAATGTATTATATGAATATGTCTTTGCTGATTATCTGTTTAGGTTGCGGTGTGAACCTTGGCATGAGAGGCCTGGAGTCACTGGGAATGTTCATCTACAGAACCGCCACAGCTCTGGACCAGAACGACGTGTTTGAGGCGCTCTCGGCCAAAATCCAACACTCCAGACACGTGGCAGAGACCTTCAGGAAGAGCGGGCTGGCCTCGGCAATGTTTGAATGACCCTGTGTGTGTTTTGAGGGAGGTTATAAACATAATGCTTACATATAATGATCAATATCGTGATCGTTTTGGGATGTTGAATATTCACTGCACATTGGAGTGACCAAAGTTTATGTATTTGCATTTAATTTGTGAAAAGACTACATTTATTTATGTAATATGGAAGCTTGTTTCTGCCAGAGAGTAAAAAATTCACAATTATTAAAAAAAATAAAAAATTATTCCATGGTGGAACGTCTTATGTTGCGTATGCAACCCGGTTCCCTGAGAAGGGGACCTTCGGCGCTGTGTCTTGGTGTTGACACTATGGGGAGCGTTCTCAGAGTGGCCGGTGTCTGATCGGTGTCTGATCAGTGTCTGAACCTGACTATAGTAAAGTTAATCTTCAGAGACCCATTATGGACAGCACTGTGCCTAAGTGAGCAACAGATAAGAGGGACGGCATTTTCCAGGCAATCTCCCTCTACTCTCGTTGGGGACTTTATCCATCCTGGTTTTCCTTCTCTGAACGCCTCCCAGAGATCACCTCCCTGAGGTCTTGCTTCCTCTTCTTTGCAGCACTCCACTTCTGCTCCCTACTAATGCACGAGCAGCCATGCTGGCTTTCTGACCCTGTCTCCAGGTTTTTAGAAGAGGAAGTGGAGGGTTCAGCCTCTAACCTTCCTTGGGATGTACTTCTGCACTCTCACCTCCCTGAAACTCCTCACCACATAATGCCTCCACATGTGAATAATTTGAATGGGGAAAAATGCGTGCAGAGTATTGTTTCTTCCAGGATCTCTCCACCTCAGTGTGAAGGTCCGGAAGGAACAGAAGGCTCATGTGGGAGGGGTCTTCTTCTTGCCAGGAAGAGCTTGTCCAATCAGCTGTGAGCGACTTCCCACTTCAAGTCAAATCATTCTGAACGTGATGCGAGGCATTAGGCAAGGCAAGTTTATTTATATAGCACATTTCATACACAATGGTAATTCAAAGTGCTTTACATAGAAAAGGTATTAAAATATTAATAGAATAATCACAACATATGCATTAGAAATAAAAATACCATGTATAAGAAAGAAAGTAACTACTAAATTCAGAGCTCCCCTGTGTGAACAGAAGAGTCAGAGATTTTCGGTTCGTGAGACACACTAGTAGCAACCCGGCTTCCTAGTGACCTCTTGCCCTTCCAAGGACCTCATGCCTGAGTGTGTACCGTCTCACTTCCCAACTCTCACAACCAGACAGCACTAACCAAAAATTAATAAAATCGTAACCAAAAATAAAAACAAGGTTACATTAAAACAGTTATAAAAAGTATTAAAAGAATAAAAAGATGATAAGGTGCAATCAGTCGGACGTACAGTGGCACAGTGCTCATTCAGTAAATGCACAGCTAAACAGATGTGTTTTGAGTCTAGATTTGAAAGTGGCTACTGTTGGAGCACATCTGATCTGTTCAGGAAGCTGGTTCCAGCTGCGGCTGGCATAATAAACAAGTAATAGTACTTTAAAATCAATTCTAAATGTAAGCCAGTGTAAAGACCTGAGAACTGGTGTGATGTGTTCATATTTTCTGCTCCCCCCCCCCCCCCCCCCCAGTAATCTTAGTTTGACAAGTAACAGGCAGCAGATTAGATGGGTTTGCTATACGGCCTGAGAAGGCTTTAGACTTTCCATCACGTAATAGAACTGAAATAGAGAAAGCAACAGGCACAGTGGATTCCAGCTTGTTCTGTAAACATTTGATAAAGTTACTGTTGTCATAGCGGGGACCCGACACACATCACTGAGAGCTGGTATCAGTTGTTTTTGGTTCACCTACAACAAATGGAGGAGGGTGTGGGCCCTGGTGTTGTGACCGGAGAAATCTCACAGGAGGAGGTGGAGGGCAAGCTGGGCCCACATGCTTTGGTGGTTGTGGGACTTGACGCTTTTTGGTTGATATCTGGAGGCTTGCAGCGATCGAGTGTGATAGTCTGGTTCCAGCATACACCAGTTCCTCCATTTTCTCTGAGAAGCTCAGAAGCGGGGATGGTGGAAAGAGGAATAACATGTCTGGTCAGGGGGGCTGTTGCTCTGGTGTTATCGGAAGCTGAAATATGTTATACTGGCTTCCCTGGCTGTTTTCCAGAAAGTCATCCTGGGGGGCTCAATCTTGGAGCATTTCTAGTCCATCACAGTCTGTCTGTGGTGAGCTCTGTGGGCAGGGCTCAGCTGGGAGTGTGTTCGTGAGCAGTGGTTGTTGTGGCTGCATGGTGTTATCATTGTCCTTGTGGGGTGTTAACCGCATGTCCATTCAGGTGCTGAAATGAAGACCTGTGGTCGTCCATACTCTGTCCAGGTGTGTGTGTGCCATTCAGGTTGAGTGGATTGCCACACACTGCTTAAGGATGATGAAGGGAAAAGTAAATATTGTCCTTTAGCACTCTTGCACCAAGTTTGTTTGGGTGGAGGCCATTTGATGTAAACAGTTGTCTGACTCCAGAAGAGATTGAAGTTGTCGATGAAGTTCAGTCCCTTCATGTTGCAGGTTTTTTGCAGCCATGTGTTAAGCCCAAGCAACCGTGAGAACATATTTGTTCCCCTTGCTGGAAGTGGTCTACTGATGAATGGCTGAAATTTTAGTCTTCTAAGTGTTTCAAAAAGTTCATTGACATCCCTATTAAGGAGTTCTGACTACTCTCTCTGAATATCGTTCTTCCCCACATGAATAAGTTGATTTGCAGTCTTATGTTTCATCATAATGTTCTTAAGTTCCCTGTTTACATCAGAAACGGTAGCTTGTGGAAGGCAGCATGTAGTTGTATCCCTGCTGCTAATGTTTCTGATCATGGAGTCACCCACGCTCGGCTGTGCTCTGAGCTGAGTGCCGCTGTCTGCTCGACCTTGAGTGCCTGTTAGCATCAGTGTTAGCTACAGGCTGATTCGATCTGTGTTCGATCACATTCATTTTGGGGATTCCTCACCCGCATTCATTAATACTTCAAATCTGTTTTCAAGATGTATAATTGGTGGTAGGAAACCAGTGTTTGCAATCCTTGTGTCTGGGGTAGAGCATGCTACTGTGGCAATATGTGATGCTCGTGACAATCTGATGTCTCGAGTGCCCTTGGGTCTTGCTCCCTGTTTGTGACATCGATTAGTGTGTTGATCAGTTACGGCTTGTTTCTCTATGCTCATTTTGACCTGTTGAGGAGCACTAAATTCATGGGACTCACCGGCTGTGAGATTCTTGAACTAGAAGAGGCATTTTCTTATCCTTTTGTATGTGGGCAGCTGTGTTTTCCCTTCTCCGGAATGTAAGCTGATGGCAGTGGGAGGCTGGTCGGATAAAAGATTCCGCTTTTTTTTAGTAATCTTCCAGTCACCAGAGTTTCTAATTTTATCATTGAAGTCAAGCGTTGTCGTTTGGGCACTGTCATGATTTGCTGAAGTTAAAATTATGAGATAAAATATAGAAGCGATAGAGCGAAGCACGGAGCAGTAAGCAAGAGCGTCCGAACAGTAGCTAAGCAGGAAGTTGCAATTACATCAAGCAGCTCCCTACATGCGGGGCTGACATTTTTAACACGTTATAAAGTGTGTAGCTTCCGGCGCACTGCCTTCCGTATTCAACTTACGGAAAAAGTGTAACTGGTGCAACGGATGACAACGGACGTAGCGTAAGCGTTTTGATCTGCGAGAGGCGTTACACTTTCTGCGTAAGTTGAATACAGAAGGCGGTCCACAGGAAGCTAGATATTTTACTTTATAACGTGTTAAATATGGATATTTGTCTTACACAAACCCATCGATTCACTTCAGAAGCCCTTTATTAACCTCCTGGAGCCGTGTGGAGCACTTTTATGATGGATGGATGCACTTTTATGAACTTCAAATTTTGAGCTGCCATTCACTGCCATTATAAAGCTTGGAAGAGCCAGGACATTTTTTAATATAACTCTGATTGTATTCGTCTGAAAGAAGAATGACATATACACCTAGGATAGCTTGAGGGTGAGTAAATTATGGGATAATTTTTATTTTTGGGTGAACTATGCCTTTAAAGCGTCATGGCAGAGCATTAAAGTCCACTAGTCTGTGCAACCCCTAGCTCAGACACCGGTCACTCCGAGGGCATTCCCCATAGCATCAACACCAGGACGTAACGTCGAAGTTCCACGTCGAAAGGGAAACAAGCTCCCATTATGTAATGTGATGCTAAGACTGGTACATTTGTGTTTTGTGAGTGGATCAAACACCTTGACAAAAAATAAGACCTGGAGATCAATCCAGCATAGAATGAACAGTCCAAGAGAAAACTTAAGATACAGTAATCTTAAAAAATATTTTGACACTTCTAAAAGTATAAAAGCCACTGCGTTAGATAGCACACTCTCATATTCAGTGCAGTGTTGGTCTTAATCTCGGCTCACGGCCACCAATGCTTGAGTCCAGTGTGAGCAGTGTTCTCAGAGACCTTCAGTGCCTGTGAGTTTGGACACATGAAGCTCACTGATGACCTCAGTCAGACTCTTCTATAGGACAAACATGCTTATGACAGCATTTACTGCACAATGAAACAGATACTAGAAAAAATAAGCAGGTACAAGCAGTAGATTTTAATTGTGGGATTTTCAGCACGCTTCTGTGAATCAATGAATGCGGTGCCACAAACAGACGCTGGAATGACATAAAACACACTGATCAACAACCAAACAAAAGGAATGACTCGTCAGTTCAGTAGAAACGAAGTGCCTGCCAGAAATTACAAGCACCACATGTTACATTACATACAAACATGAAGATGTCTATTTATTTTGTAATATTTGGTAATAAAATAAAGTGTTTGCCTTATGATTATGTGCATTCTTTCTTATTCAAGTATAGACTTTATTTGAAGTCTCAAATTTTTTTGGATGAAAAAAATGAAACATTGTAATATGATGAAACTTTACTTTTAAATGCTCAGGCTCAACGTGTGCACAAGCGTGTTACAGCACTGAGGCGATGATGACCTCTAGTGGATTAACGGAGAAATGCCTAATGTGAAGATGTCACAAACTTGGGTTCATGAGGAACTGCAGGTTTGGGAGTTGATGAAAAGCTAATAATGAAATAAAAAATGTAAAGTTAAAATAAAGAAATTTAAAATAAAATCAAATAAACTGGTTTGAAAGAAAAAAAAAAATCATGTCATGTGAACATTTACTGACATCACAGAACTGTAAAGATGAATGTGAGGAATTATTTTAGTATTATTTACATACTATTATAGTATTTCTTATCATTTTGAATTATATTATATTTTGAGCTATCATTTTAATTTTCAGTCATTTTGTTATGTGCTTTTTAGTATTTTCAATTCGTTTTCATTTGATTTTTATTACAGTTTTAGTACTTTAACCTAAAGTTTAATTTAAAGTTTCGCATGTAATACTGATAGTTTTAGCTTTAGTTACCTGTAGCAACACTGATTGAAATATTAAAATCTCAGGGTTTGTGGACTATATTAAATCTATTATATGGAATATATTTTTTAAATGTTACTGAAAGAAGTTCTTCTGCTCATAGTAAAAGATATATTTTTAAATTACTGAAGAATATCCAAACTTGCTCTTCAGTAACTTTACAGCTCATTTCCCCTATAATCAGAAACACTGAGTCTGATGTGTGTCCTTCATAACTTGCTCAATCTGCGATTAAGAAAGTCTTTAAACCCAGACGCGGGATCTTTCAAGTCAAAGCCGACCTCAAACTCAGGCTGCTTTCCGAGGGCCAGAACCGCAACCGTTACGGCCAGAGCGGCCGTCAGACCCCAGATGTGATGGATGCTGCCGGTGCGGGGGTCCGTGTACATGAAACTATGGGTCGGGCCGAACACGCTGGGCACAGGATAGCAGGAGTGATCCGCGTCTTTAGTGAAGAACTCCAGTGGAAGAGTGAAGACCTCGCTGACTTCATCTGCACTCGGATCGGCTTTGAAGGAGCTCTCGATGAAAGCTACGACCGGAGTGATCAGGAGACCGGCCTGTGGAAAGGGTTTGAGCCATTACAGTCGGCCACAAGTCAAAATAAAAATGATCATCATAAACTTAAATGTGAGCGAACCTTGTTTAGGATGGGGAAGAGTTTGCAGATGACCTCCACTGTGTGTGAAGGAAGGCCGATCTCCTCCTGAGCTTCTCTCAGAGCTGTGTGTGTTTCATCTGTGTCGCCAGACTCGGACTTTCCTCCAGGGAAACACACTTCTCCTGCGTGCTGTTTGAGCTGAGAGAGCCGAGAGGATGATCCGTCAAGAACACTCCCTTCGTGGGTCAAAGAAGGACACTTAAAGGGGTAGTGCACCTAAAACCTGTATTCATTTCTTTATTCTGCTGAACACAAAAGAAGATATTTTGAAGAAGGCCCATTGACTTCCACAACGGTTTGGTCATTCTTCAAACACCTTCAGCAGAACAAAGAAACATTTTTTTGTTGGAATTTTCATTTTTAGGTGAACTAACCCTTTAAGAAGACTTATTATGGAAATAATAGACTTTAAAAGAATATACACTGCTGTTCAAGTTTTTGATCCGTAAGATTTCTCCGTAAGAAGTCTCTTCCGCTCACCAAGGGTGCATTTATTTTATTAAAAATACAAAAACAGTTATATTGTGAAATATTATTAAAATGTAAAATAACTGTTTTCTATTGTAATATATTGTCAAATGTAATTTATTCCTGTGATGCAAAGCTGAATTTTCAGCATCATTACTCCTGTCTTCAATGTCACGTGATCCTTCAGAAATCATTCTAATGTGCTGATTTGCTGATCAAGAAACATTTATGATTATTATCAATGTTGAAAACAGTTGTAAAACATTTGTTTTAGGATTCTTTGATGAATAGGAAGTTCAAAAGAACAGTATTTATCTGAAATAGAAAGCACTGTTTTCAACATTGATAATAATCATAAATGTGATATAATCCTCATATGAGAATGATTTCTAAAGGATCATGTGACACTGAAGACTGGAGTAATGATGATAAACTCAGCTTTGTGTCACAGGAATACATTACATTTTACAATAGAAAGCAGTTATTTTACATTTTAATAATATTTCACAATATTACTGTTTTTGTATTTTTAATCAAATAAATGCACCCTTGGTGAGCGGAAGTGTACTTAAGTGCAAACTAAACATAATTAATTTATAAACACTATCTGACTTTCAGACACTTAATTGCAATGTTAATATTATAGTTTAAATTTACATTAAATGTCATTAGCTGAACTGCAGAGTTCTTTTGAGTGACTTAAATACATCTGTATATATAACTATTACTTCTATTGTCTTTGAAATATGGTTCAAATGCACTGCTGAATGTACTGACGAGCAATTATGATCAACTACAATATTTAGTTTTAATGTAATTTCTATTGAAACTTGTATGTAATGTTTTTAAATATATGTAATTATACATTTCTAATGATGAAGCTGGTGTACATACTCAAGTGTACTTATTTAAAACAATGATTTAAACTTGTACATTTAATCTGATATTATTAAAAAGTGCAGTTTTAAAAGTACAATACATTTTTTTTAAATTACTTTTCAGATTTTAAATACACTACAAGTGCACATCAATACAAGTATGCGCACTTATTTTCATAATAAGGTGTGAATGCATGTCGTCATTCTGAACACTTTTTGCACCAAGCCTCAGAGACTGCATTAATCCAGAAGAGCCCTCACATTGACCGAGCGCACGGTCAGCAGCACGTGCAGCTCCCCGTCTCTCAGCAGCAGCGGGATCAGCACTGAAGCTTTGGGAACGGCAGGGATGTGGGAAAACGCGTCGCCACTGTCGTATTTCTTTAATGACGCGATAGTTTTCTCCTTGAGATCCATCGTGGAGTATAGACACCCGTCAGGACACTTTCACTTTACGCTTCCGCTTACCTCAGCGTTTCCCATAATGCTCCTCTGGGCTCTTGGTTCAGCTCTAGTTCAGTGTGTGAAAACGTTGCTGGATAAGATACAGAAATAGAACAAGCGGTTAAACATTGACGTTGACACCAAGGACGGGGCTCAGCAGCTCGAAAGTCTCTCTAATTGTTCAGAGAAGTTTGCATCGTTTAAAGTGACAGTGTGACGGAGGATTATTACTGTTACAGAATCCCCAATAGGGACCCTAGTGTTTATCATTCTTTTGTCAGACAAAAGATGGAGTTTGCACAACAGCACAATCAATTGCTCCTGCATTTTAAAGCATCTGCGGCTTGTTTTCATTCAAGTCAAACAAACAAACATTCAATCTAAATTAAATTGGCTGAGATGTATAAAGTTAAAGTCGGCATGAAACAGAATATTTTTTTCTCTATTGTGACATATCTGAGTGAAACGCTTCTGGAACAAGAACAAATGTAGGGCAGGCTGGATTTGTTTCTCTGGGGAATTGATTGGATGGTTGTGGTTTAATGAAATGTACATACATACTATATACTATATCAGTATCTATGAACTTAATTTTCTTTTCATTGAAAAGGTAAAATATGAGAATCTGTCAGGTTATGGTTGATATCTTTATGTTTTTGTTACCGTGTCTTTGTTGCTTGTGTATCATTTCAGTTTAACTTGAATTACTCTCTGTTAGCTTCCATAATTACCAATTAGCCTCATCTTCCCTGCCTGGAGAGCCCCACAGCTACAGGAAGAGCTTCCGCCATGAACCCAACAACAATGCCAGAGCCTGCAACAGACCCAAAGCCATTGCCATTGCCTGACGCTCCCCAAGAAACTCCGGCGCCGCAGGGCTGTCTGACTCTGATGGGGGAAGGCGACACAGGTGCGCACACGGGGGTCTCCTGTGGTGCGGCCTCTTTGAGCTGGGCTGACCAAAGCAACCCGGCTCTTTTCGAGGATCTTTTGTCAAACCCCCTTTTATGGATGAGCCACACGGCTCTGGGGACGAGGGCGTTGCTGGCCTTCTCGCCGGCTCGAAGACAAGGATGCCATCCCGTCATCTGTGATGCCTCAGACGGACGCTCCCATTGCTTTACCCTGATCAGTCCTCCTCGAGGTATGTGAGCGAGCGGCCACTCACCTCAACATTGAATGGCTGGCTGTTTAAAGTCAGTTTGACCAAGAGCAGGACATCAACGATGGGAAACTCGTGGGACCCCCCTGCCCTAGTAAATCCTAGTAAAGTTTTTTTCCTGAACATGAAATTGCTGGGGAGACCCTAGTCTGGATGTTAAGGTTATGGCTTAATCTATCTGGTCTCCCCAGTAGTGAAAAGTGGTGCACCGCTGGAACGCCGGTTGAGCCTGGCCATGCTCTCTTTGGTCCTGCTGTCGCTTTAATGCAACAGCGCTGCGATGACAAGAATAAGGAGGACGAGGCTTTCAAACTTTGCCTTCTTAGACAGCCTCTCCGCATCAGACGCCCTCTATGCGGCCACCTAACTCCCCTGCTACCGGACGCCATTTCCATAATGTAGGCAGGGCTATTAAATCTCGCTGCAAGCCACCGGCCCAGCTTTGTATTCCCCTTATCAAAAGACGAAGGCTATCTGTCAGCAAGGTCAGCCCCCCCTCGCCAGTGGGTGCCCACCTCAAGTGCGCACAAGCTTTACTGTTCCCCATGTTTCTCAGTGTGTTTCCGCTTTTCAAAAGTGAAGTTAGTGAGAAAAAGTGCACAAGCATTGTTGCCACACAGCTCTCTACCTACAGCTCTCACTAATTTAATAAAGGATTCTGCCCCAGTATTCCCCAAAACACAAATAAATAAAAAAATTCAAACGAATAGAATGAATTTGTTAATAAGAGAGAACATCTCTCAGCAACCTAACATGTCACCCCTAAGTTGTCCACTAGATGGTGCCATTGTATCACAAATGAACGATCCAGCCGAATTAGCAGCCCTAAGCAATTCTCCGGTGACTGTGGGAACTCTCACGAGTCATGTGACATCCTGGCAGTCTGTGTCGGCTCCCAAATGGGTGATTCGGACTATTGTGAAAGGCTACAGACTTTTGTTTGCCAGAAAACCCCCGCGTTTTAGCAGAGTTATCTTTTCTCACACAGAAGAGAGCTCTGCTCACATTCTGAAAGATGAGATCTCCTCTCTTCTCGTGAAGGGGGAGGTGCGAGTGGTACCCCGGCATCTGTGCCATCAGGATTTTACTCTCTTTATTTCCTAATTCTTCCTCCTATTCTGGATATCAGAGTGTTAAACAAATATTTGATAAAATACAATTTTAGAATGTAAACCCACTGCATTCTCTCTTATTCAGTAAAACAGAACGATTGGTTCACATCGATCGATCTGAAAGAAAAACACTCATTGTCCTATGTTTTTCTCGCTACGGGATGAGGATGCCCCCATCGGCATGAACGCACTGGCCCAACAGGGGGCTGACATGCTGCTCTATGCATTTCCTCCCTTTTGCCTAATAACACAGACTCTGGCCAGGGTGAGAGAAAAGAGCTTTACTGTGATTTTGATAGCACCCAGGTGGCCCAAAGCACCATGGCTTGCAGAGATTATTCCTTGCAGGTTTACTTAGACAGGACCAGCTCTTTCTTCTCATCTCTTGGGCTCCCCCACACACAGGGAAACCCATTTCCAAGCAACACCTCTCTCATTGGCTTGTGGAAGCTATATCTTTGGCATATAAATCTAAGATAGAGTGCAGCCCCCAGGGGGCCTCAGAGCACATGCCACTAGGCATAAGGCTGCCTCTTGGGCTCTGTTTATGGGGGTTTCCTTGCAGGACATATGTGCTGCTGCAAGCTGGGCATCTCCCCATAAGTTTGTCAGATACTATACCCCTTTTTAAGCCTGTGCTACCTAGCCTAGCCGCTGATTCCCTCCATCTCTCTGGCTCCACCTCGGGCCTCTTCACCACCAGCTCGACTCTGTGAGGCGGATCCCTTGGCTGTACCTTGGGCCTCCAGACCCCTGTCTCCACCTCAGCCTGCCAGCCACTCGGCTCCACAATCATTTGTGCTCCACCGCGCTCACTCATCCTTCTGGCTGCACCTTGGTCTTTTGTTGTCCTGGTTTCGCTGTGGACTTTTGGCCCACCAGCTCCACCTCGTCCAATTCTGTCTTTGATGGTCGCCCCCCAGGTTCTGCCCGTGAGGTCCATCAGGGCCCCGCTCTGCAGTCGTGTTCCCTGCTGCAGACTTCTCCAGTTCCCTGTCCACCACCAACTCCTTACCCTTCTCCAAGACACCATCCCTCCACCTTTGAACAGTTATTCACTGTGCGAAGCCTTGTGGTAGGGGGAGTAATTTCAGGGTTATTTTTTGTTCCTTGAATTTCATTTTAGTTTGACCTTAATTACTATTACTTTCCCTAATTACCGATTAGCCCCACCTGTGTCCCGTTTAGTTAACCATGTATATATACTCCCTGTTTGGTTCTGCTGCTTGTCAGTTCCTTTTTTATTTAATGTGTGTGGATCATGCTATTATTATCTGTTTTTTCCTGTGTGATTCTCTGTGTATATAAAAGACTTTATATATTATACCTGCATCAAGCTTTTTGTATTGTACCATACATGTTGTGACAGAATCATCAACCTTATAACTATGGTCATCTTTAATGACATGTTTTAACATTGAAAACAATACATAACTGCATATTAAATGTAAATTAGCTGCTATATTGTAAAATATATTGTATAATAATAATTTATTGTTGTTTTGAATAATTATTGTATGTAAATGGTAGAGATTTTACAGCACAGTGAAATAGCTTATTATTTTTTAAATTAAGTTTTAGTGTAGGTATTGGGAATCAAAAAATTGTAATATTGTAAAAACATTTATTTATAGTCTCTTGAAGGTGCTTCAGGGATGTTTTCCAGAGCACCTGTGGCCTAACTTGGATTTTCTCACATGTAAAGGGGCAGAACAAATTTTCGAGCCACACGTCAGACTCAAAGTTAATCATCATCAGAAACTGAATAGGTCTCCGGTTTCATTTAGCTTATTGCCAGTCATATTTCTAATCTGAAATGTTTCAGAATGGCATTTATCTTGTTTGGCTTCTGTTATTGTTTGGGTTGGGCAACAGTGGAGCGTTGAAAGACCCTCATCCAGAGCTTTCAGATCAGGATCTTTTCTGGGGAGCGGATCAGTATGACTTTGCCATCGTGCTGCGTGCCGGAGACCTCCAGTGCTTCTGGCACTTTGCTCACTATGGTGAGCGCTTCTTCTTACACTTCATGGTAAGACATTGTTCTGCATTTAAACATTAGTGTGCACTTGAATCCTTCGCATGTTCCAGCTCAGTGTGTGTGTGTTCAGGTCCAGCTGGTGACCGGTGTGGCCCTTGATAGACATCTGTCTGTGTTTGTTAATGCGCCGAGCGGCTTAATAGTCGGCAAAGCTGATGATGCAAGTGGTCAGATTGGCTTCAGTGTTGAGGAGACTGGTGAGTCTCACCTTCATACGTGTTTTAGTTCATCTGCTGCCGTTACACAAAATAATTCAAACAGAAATTTAAAATTCATATTGTTTTCATAAAATAAATTAAATTAACTAACATCAAAGTGCCATAATAAAAGTCACACTTTCAAACTCAAAAGTTGAATATATGAATCAATAAATAATCATGTGTATCTGTGCAGGTTTTTATCAGATGTGCTTCAGTAATTTCCACAATCGCTTTGGGAGCATGCAGGTTTTCCTGAACTTTGGTGTGTATTACGAGGGGCAAGAGAACATCGAGAAACAAAAGGAAGAAGAGAAGAAAAAGAAAGAAGAGGATATGAAACAGATAAACAGTACATTGTCCTTCATTGAGGTAATAAACAACTTCATCTAACGCAACAAACACATCCTTACTGTAACGTGATCTGCTTTTAATTATGTTTCAATTTCTCGTTTTTAATTTCTGTGAAAATGTGAAATATTCAATAGATTTTGTTCTTTTTGACAGAAAAAGAGATTTCTTGTATATCACACATATTTTTCCAGCACCGACTGAATAAACTGTGCGCTGTATACAGGAGAGCAGCGTCAGGCTGCAGAAGTTTGTCTTCCACATGTGGCGTCACTACAACTACGAGCGAATGAGACGAGGAGCTGATTTCTACCTGCTTCAGTCCAACTCCACTTATGTGAACAGCTGGTCTGCTGTCCAGAGTCTCGTCATCATCACCGCTGGATTCCTGCAGCTCCGCTTCCTCAAGAGGCTCTTCAACAGCAAACCCGCAGAGGGCGACAAACCCCGCTGTTAACAAACACTGAACCTGCCACTGTTCATCTCCATTATAACCTGCTCTCGAGGAGTTATTACACTCATACACAGGCGTTTCTTCAACAAGTCTTTTAATGTATAACGGGTTTATTTTTCCCTTTTGTTATAACAAGGTCCCATTTGAACCTGTTTCTTTTCAAATTCTTTGTATGCAGAGATTTAATTAGTTTGCCCTTGTCCCATGAAGAGACTAGAATATTAAAGTATAATATTTCCATCACACCGAACAATTACAAGAAGACAACAGTGTCAGTGAAGATTCTCGAGATGAAATATAAGATATCTGATGAGTGAAGAAAATAAAGAAAAGTGAAAGTAAATATCAAAATATTTATGCGTCATTTATCATTAAGCTGTGTGGGAAAAGTATTAAAATATAATTTATTTGTGTGTGTTAAATTAGCCTTGGCAGAACTGAGGAGTTATTTATTCCAAAAATAATAAAAATGTAATTTCCATGACAGAATGCTATTAAACACAACTAACATTTGGGATGTGATGAAATGACACTGTGGTGATGATTTTCATACTCTCAGTAAAACGACATTATTTGTAATGTTCTATGAAAAGGAGAAGAGAAGTAGTGGATTCCAGTTACATGAAGCTCCTGTGAGGACGCTGAACATCTGCTGATGGAGCTGCTCTATTCTGAGAGGAACACAATCACCTGTTGATGAAAATATGAGTTTCACTGTCTGACACTTTATTCTCTGAAATGAGTCAGAAGAGTTGGACTAATGGAGAGATGAGGTTTGTTCATGTTCATCAGTTTATAATGAAACACTGTCAGTGTCTGAAGCCTCTGGACTGCTGAGATCGTCCTTGACTCGGTTAGAGAGGAAGAGCTCCAAGAGTTCAGTCCACAAAACTATTAATGATACGCTGGATTCATAAAACAGGTCACACTTCAGAATCTCACAGGAAGTAGTAGGTCCTCCAGGGACTTTCTGTCTGTTCTTTTATGAGTGAATTCAGACATACTGCTTTTGTCACATACTTTTTCCCCCCTACTATATACAGGTGCTGGTCATATAATTAGAATATCATCAAAAAGTTGATTTATTTCACTAATTCCATTCAAAAAGTGAAACTTATATTATATTCATTCGTTACACACAGACTGATATATTTCAAATGTTTATTTCTTTTAATTTTGATGATTATAACTGACAACTAAGGAAAATCCCAAATTCAGTATCTCAGAAAATTAGAATATTACTTAAGACCAATACAAAGAAAGGATTTTTAGAAATCTTGGCCAACTGAAAAGTATGAACATGAAAAGTATGAGCATGTACAGCACTCAATACTTAGTTGGGGCTCCTTTTGCCTGAATTACTGCAGCAATGCGGCGTGGCATGGAGTCGATCAGTCTGTGGCACTGCTCAGGTGTTATGAGAGCCCAGGTTGCTCTGATAGTGGCCTTCAGCTCTTCTGCATTGTTGGGTCTGGCATATCGCATCTTCCTCTTCACAATACCCCATAGATTTTCTATGGGGTTAAGGTCAGGCGAGTTTGCTGGCCAATTAAGAACAGGGATACCATGGTCCTTGAACCAGGTACTGGTTGCTTTGGCACTGTGTGCAGGTGCCAAGTCCTGTTGGAAAATGAAATCTGCATCTCCATAAAGTTGGTCAGCAGCAGGAAGCATGAAGTGCTCTAAAACTTCCTGGTATACGGCTGCGTTGACCTTAGACCTCAGAAAACACAGTGGACCAGCACCAGCAGATGACACGGCACCCCAAACCATCACTGACTGTGGAAACTTTACACTGGACCTCAAGCAACGTGGATTGTGTGCCTCTCCTCTCTTCCTCCAGACTCTGGGACCCTGATTTCCAAAGGAAATGCAAAATTTACTTTCATCAGAGAACATAACTTTGGACCACTCAGCAGCAGTCCAGTCCTTTTTGTCTTTAGCCCAGGCGAGACGCTTCTGGCGCTGTCTGTTGTTCAAGAGTGGGTTGACACAAGGAATGCGACAGCTGAAACCCATGTCTTGCATACGTCTGTGTGTAGTGGTTCTTGAAGCACTGACTCCAGCTGCAGTCCACTCTTTGTGAATCTCCCCCACATTTTTGAATGGGTTTTGTTTCACAATCCTCTCCAGGGTGCGGTTATCCCTATTGCTTGTACACTTTTTTCTACCACATCTTTTCTTTCCCTTCGCCTCTCTATTAATGTGCTTGGACACAGAGCTCTGTGAACAGCCAGCCTCTTTTGCAATGACCTTTTGTGTCTTGCCCTCCTTGTGCAAGGTGTCAAAGGTCGTCTTTTGGACAACTGTCAAGTCAGCAGTCTTCCCCATGATTGTGTAGCCTACAGAACTAGACTGTAGTTAAGACGGATTTAAAGCCTCCTCGTGGAAGGAGCTCTGGAGTGTAGTATGGTCTCTACTACCTCAGTAGAGAGACCAGAATCTATGAGCTGGGCTCCCTCAGAGGCCAAGCCCACAGCTTCCACAACTCTGGGCGTGGGTGCAAAATTGACCCCCTCACCTGGGAAAGAAGGTCCCTCCTGACTAGAATTTCCCATGGAGGGCCCTCGAGGAGAGGCATGATATCCGAAAGCCATACTCGACCCGGCCAGAACGGGGCTACTAACAACAGACGGACCCCGTCCCGGCGTACTCTCTCCAGAACTCCTGGTAGCAACGCCACAAGGGGAATGGCGTACAGACGCAGCTTCGGCCACGTCTGCACCATGGCATCCAGCCCCTGGAATATATATTGCTCGAACTGACAATAACTTCTCTTGAGCCCATATCAAGACTCCATAATCAGTTTCCATAATCGCCGTGAGCGCAAACCCCCTTGGCGATTTATATAGGAGACCACCATCGTGTTGTCCGTGCGGATCAACACATGTTGGCCCCTGAGGTCTGGGAGAAAGTGCCTAAGTGCCAGGAACACAGCCATCAGCTCCAGCTGGTTTATGTGCCAGGAGAGCTGATGGCTGCTCCACAGACCCCGGACGGAGCGACCACTCATGATCGCCCCCCAGCCGGAGGGATGCATCCGTCGTTAGCGTAAAGCGACGACAAGGAGCTCCCAACACCGGTCCCTGGGACAGGAACCAAGGATCCTTGCAGGGGTCTCATGTACAGCAGGCCAAAAGGTATCACGTTGGACGCTGCCGCCATCAGACCCAGTAGTCTCTGAAACTGTTTTACAGTGAGTGACTGGCCTAGCTTCACCTTGCTTACTGTTTCGAGGATCGACCCACTTCCTCACACTCATCATCAATGTCTTGTAAGCAGGTCAGCCTGGTATGCTTGTAATACCGCCATAGTGTGTAAACAGGTGGCTGATAGCGACAAGTTGTCGGGTGTTTTGGATTTTGGAGGTATCACACACCCCTAATATGACAGGAGTGGAATAACAGCTCTTGCTCACTTAGCCCGGCTTCCAGATATGAAATATGGATTTGTCTTTCATTTTATAGGATATTTTCAGTATGTTTTGGGAAACTTTCTGGTTAGGCCTGGAGCTCGTAGCCCTGACAGAAGCATGCAAGCTGATGGAGGGTAAAAGTATTACAATCTACACAGATTCGTGTTATGCGTTCGGAGTTGCGCATGATTTTGGGGCGCTGTGGAAACAGAATTTTTTTTAAAAATCTGATGGGCACCCAATTCTGATGCTTCTCTTGTGTCTAATCTGCTAGATTCAATTCTCTTGCCTGGCCAGGTTGCTATCTGTAAATGCGCAGCGCATACTAACAACAACGATTTTATTTCAACAGGAAACGTGAGAGCAGACGCAGCTGCAAATGCCGTGGCAGCGCAGGAGACAAAAGAACCAGAATGTCTTTTAGTATCTGAAATAAACACGAATGCTTTGTCTTCTTTACAGACTATGCAGTCTTTTGACCCAAGGCCAGAAAAGCAGCGATAGGAACAGTGCAAAATGGTGTCTGGATGAGTGGTGATGGCAAGCCTTGGTTACCACGCCGATTTTTCCGCTCAGTATGCTAAATGGCTGCATGGGCGATCATGCAGCCAAAGGGGGATTGGTAAATCAAAGATTCGTAGTTTACAGCATCCGCTGAAAATTTTCGCATCTTGATGCGTATTGATGTACATGAGAACGAGAAAAGTCCTAGAGCAAATCTGAGCCCGTTTGAGATTGTCTTTTGGAAGACCACCAACAGCTTCCGTCCACGAGATATGCGAACACGATATGTTGAATTACTGCAAATAAATGTCTTCTCTGTTATCTAAGGTCTGTGTGCAGGTAAAAGCTGCTCAGATGTCTGCCAACAGCACAGCAGTAATGACTTTATGAACTTCTTTACCTGTAAGATTGATAATATTAGGAAAAAAATTATAACCATGCAGCCGTCTACTACTGTATCACATCAGACAGAGCATTGTAGTGTCACTGAGGAAAAATTACACTCATTCACTGCTATAGGAGAAGAAGAATTGGCTAAACTCGTTAAATCATCTAAATCAACAACATGTATGCTCGACCCTATACCGACTAAACTACTAAAAGAGATGCTTCCAGAGGTCATAGATCCTCTTCTTAATATCATTAATTCATCCTTGACTTTAGGATATGTACCGAAAACGTTTAAGTTGGCTATTATTAAACCACTTATTAAAAAACCGCAACTTGACCCTACAGAATTAGTCAATTACAGGCCAATCTCAAATCTACCCTTTCTGTCAAAAATACTAGAAAAGGCAGTGTCCTCACAATTATGCTCCTTTTTAGAAAAAAATGGTATCTGTGAGGTTTTCCAGTCAGGATTTAGACCACATCATAGTACTGAGACTGCTCTCATTAGAGTTACAAATGATTTACTCTTATCATCCGATCGTGGTTGTATCTCTCTGTTAGTGTTACTCGATCTTAGCGCTGCATTCGATACCATCGACCACAACATTCTTTTGAATAGACTTGAAAATTATGTTGGCATTAGTGGAATTGCATTGGCATGGTTTAAATCATACTTATCTGACCGTTTTCAGTTTGTAGCAGTAAATGAAGAGATCTCACACCGATCACAAGTTCAGTATGGAGTACCGCAGGGCTCAGTGCTAGGACCGTTGCTTTTCACCCTGTACATGCTACCACTGGGAGATATCATTAGGAAGCATGGCGTTAGTTTTCATTGTTATGCTGACGATACTCAGCTCTATATTTCTTCACGCCCTGACGAAACTTACCAATTCACAAGATTAACGGAATGCATAGCTGATATAAAAAATTGGATGACTAGTAATTTCCTGCAACTTAATTCAGAAAAAACTGAATTTTTAATTATTGGACAAAAAAACTCCACATGTAGTAACCTAGAATACTGTCTAACACTTGATGGCTGCTCTGTCAAGTCCTCGTCGTCAGTTAGGAACCTGGGTGTGCTCTTTGATACCAATCTCTCATTTGAAAGCCACGTTTCTAGCATCTGTAAAACTGCATTCTACCATCTTAAAAATATATCTAAATTACGGCATATGCTTTCAATGCAAAATGCTGAACAGTTAGTTCATGCATTCATGACCTCAAGGCTAGATTATTGTAATGCTCTACTGGGTGGTTGCCCTGCTCGCTTAATAAATAAACTGCAGCTGGTCCAAAACGCAGCAGCTCGAGTTCTTACTAGAACCAGGAAGTATGACCATATTAGCCCGGTTCTGTCAACACTGCACTGGCTCCCTATTAAACATCGCATACATTTTAAAATCTTGCTAATTACTTACAAATCACTAAATGGTTTAGCTCCCCAGTACTTGAGCGAGCTCTTAACGCATTATACTCCATCACGTCTATTGCGGTCTCAAAACTCTGGCCAGTTGATAATACCTAGAATATCAAAATCAACTGCAGGCGGTCGATCCTTTTCCTATTTAGCACCCAAACTCTGGAACAGCCTTCCTAGCATTGTTCGGGAAGCAGACACACTCTGTCAGTTTAAATCTAGACTAAAAACGCATCTCTTTACTATGGCATACACATAAAACATTTTAATTTATATTTTATTCAAATTGTTAGGCTGCATTAACTAGGTCAGCCGGAACCGGGAACACTTCCCATAACACCTGATGTACTCGTTACATCATAAGAGGAATGGCATCTACGCTAATGTTAGTCTCTCTGTTTATCCCGAGGTTTACTGCAGTCAGCCGGATCCGGGCCGTATCCAGATCAGATGGTGGACCAGCGCCCAGACATTACCAACGTATCCCTGAAGTGTCTGCAGAGACCGTGTCAATTAGTCTACCCTCTGAAATTGCTCATCGACATGGCATCCTCAATGGATCCATCTCCGGCGTGATGACTCCGATATTTCGAATATTCCTATTTAATAATTGTTTAATTGACACGCCATCCTCAATAAACCCGGTGTGATGCCTCCGATCTTTCGAATAATCCGATCTAATATTACTTCTGACCTATAAGGCTGCCAAAATAATAAACATACACTGTTTGTTAATTGGCCAGAGGAGAACTGGCACCCCGACTGAGCCTGGTTTCTCCCAAGGTTTATTTTTCTCCATTAGGACACCTGATGGAGTTTTGGTTCCTTGCCACTGTCGCCTCTGGCTTGCTCAGTTGGGGACACAAAATTTTCAAATAAATATCCAAATAAATGTAATTACTAAACTAAATTATATCAACTACATTACTTGAATATATATGATAATTGAAATGAGCTGATGACATCACCGTTTTCTCCAGAGCGGCTGTACAGCCGAATCAAATTCTGTTCATTATTTTCCTGTTTAACACTGTGAAGCTGCTTTGAAACAATCTGCATTGTAAAAAGCGCTATATAAATAAAGTTGACTTGACTTGACTTGACTCAGGGGAAACCAGCTGAGACTCCTTTATACGACATCAAGCCAAGCGATTTCGTGGTGATACGGGAATACAGAAGAAGCTAGTGCTGACCTTGGAGGTCAGGGGAGGTATAAGAATGGAAAGGATTGTTTTGTGTGTCAGTTAGTTGTTTATGAATGATTTATTGTGTAATTGTTTCAGACTTCAAGATATGCAGCAGGGGGAAAAAAAGTTAGGTTACTTGTTGAGTTGTTACTGCAGAAATTATATTTTTTTTAAAAATGTAAGCTCCACTCTGTCAAACAGTAGAATGAAAATTAACTCATACCCTTGTAGGCATTGTCAACATGAATTTACAGAAGTAGTTGAAACTGGAAATGTATACCCAAAATTAGGTTTCACTTTAATGAAAACTTTACATGTCTGTCATCAGAGAGGAGTCACAGAAAAATGAAGCATTACCATAAAAGTCCATCAAACAACTTAAACACAGGACTAACGTTGTAACCATGCCTACAGGAAACTTGAATAAGGCATGTGGTGGTGTTGGTCTGGTTGGCGCTGAAGAGGGAGCGGAGGCAATGACTGAACCATAGAGTTTGATGTCAGTCTGCCAAAGTTCTCTGAAAACTCTCTGTTTGCAGCCTCCATCCTCTCAAATGTCTGCCTCCTTAGCTTGAGATCTTCCTGTGCAAGTGTAATGAACTGTCCTTCATTTGACAATTTTCGTCTCTCTTGCCTCTATGATGACAGCGTTGCGTTCAGCCTGTCACGTCTGATTTGAGTCTCTGTTGACATCCCATCTGAGTCCTGGCTTGTAGCAGGAGAAGGAGCAGAACTACAGAGCGAAGGAGAAGGGCTATCGCGACTGACTGACGGTGGATAACTTTCATCGGAGGTGGTGGTGCTGCTGCTGTTGTTTATGTCACTTGTTTCAATGCTGCAGTTAATGGTGGTGACGGCTGGAGAGCCACCCCAGTACAGGAGTACTACTCTTCCATGCAGGGCCATCGCAAGGGGGGTGCGAGGCCCTCTGCAATTGATTTGCACGCGTGTGTGTGTGCGGGTATTGCTAGAGTAACGAACCCAACTTTCTTTCAACTTCATCTGATCGACAAATTAAAAAAGTGGTTTGACCTATTTCAGATACTGCAATTAGGGGAGAGATGGGGAGAGAATTTTCTTGTGGTGCCCCCCTCAGCACTTGGTGCCCTACGCGCAGCGCGTGATGCGTGTGGTGGGAGCGGAGGCACTGCTGACATGCAGCGTATGAATCACGGTCACGCACACGCTCATAAGAATTGTGAGATCTACTGCATAATGATAGCCTAAGAACAACAACAACAAAAATAATAAAGCAAGGATTAAAAGCGATCTAAGGGAATAATATCTAGCCTAAATAAGAACGTCTCGGTTACGACTGTAACCTTAGTTCCCCGAGTAGGGAACGAGACGCTGCGTCACCGCTTTGGGAACGCCTCTGCGTGATTGCGTCGTGAAGCACATGTGTAATCAGTCCAATGGAGAGACGGAACGTCATAGGCGGGTGACGTCATCGACCCGGAAGGTATAAAGCATACCGGCAGACAAACGCCGCTAGCTTCTGTGGTAGAGTGAAGCAAGACGCTTTTGCGGGCATGCGGGGAGTATGGCAGGGTGACGCAGCGTCTCGTTCCCTACTCGGGGAACTAAGGTTACAGTCGTAACCGAGACGTTCCCTTTCGAGGGAACTCGAGCTGCGTCACCGCTTTGGGAACGAGAATACCCACGTCCCCATAGGAGCCGGATGCCCGCCTGTGCATTGTCTAAAAGGCGAGCACCCGAGCCCCTGGAGTAATGTCAAGTTCGTAGAACCTCACGAAAGTGAGCGGCGAGGACCACCCCGCCGCCTCACAAATGTCTTGCAGGGAAGCCCCTGCTAGGAATGCCCGAGAGGCAGCCATACCCCTAGTCGAGTGTGCCCGGACAGCCAAAGGGAAAGGCTGCCCGACCACCTCATAAGCAAGTGAAATAGCCTCAACTATCCACTTGCTCATCCTCTGCTTAGAGACCGGACCCCCTCTCGAGGGTGGACCGTAACACACAAACAACTGTTCCGATTTTCTCCACAGGGCAGCTCTGTGGACATAAGCGTCTAGTGCGCGAACAGGGCAAAGCAGATTAGATCTTTCCTGGTCAGACGTCAGAAAGGGAGATGGACAAAAGGCCATAAGTACTATGGGTCTCACAGTATTAGTGGGAACCTTAGGAACGTACCCCGGTCTGGGGTGCAGAAAAGCTTTAGCCATACCGGGAGCAAATTCCAAGCACAAGGGTGCCACAGAGAGGGCTTGTAAGTCCCCTATTCTTTTTAAGGAAGAGATAGCCAGCAAAAAGATGGTCTTTAAGGTGAGGAGTTTCTCAGAAATTTCTTCAATGGGCTCGAAGGGAGCCTGAGAAAGGCCCTGAAGGACAATAGCTAAGTCCCAGGCCGGCACCCTGGTGCGTACTGCGGGCCTCAGTCTGATAGTGCCACGGAGGAAACGAGTAACTAGGGGGTGTCGCCCGAGGGTAACACCATCGAAAGGAGAGTGGTAAGCTGCTAAGGCCGCCACGTACACCTTCAAAGTGGAGGGAGCTAACCCAGCGGAGAATTTCTCCTGCAGGAACTCCAGCACCGCGCTCGCAGGGCAGTTTACTGGATCCCACAGGCGATCTCTACACCATAAGGTGAAGAGTCTCCATTTCAATGCGTACAGTTTCCTCGTGGAGGGAGCTCTAGAGTGTAGGATGGTCTCCACAACCTCGGTTGAGAGACCGGAGCTTAGGAGCTGGGCCCCCTCAGAGGCCAAGCCCACAGATTCCACAGCTCTGGGCGTGGGTGCAGGAAGGCACCGCCCGACTGAGAGAGCAGGTCCCTCCTGCACGGAATCTCCAGGGGAGAGCCGTTGAGGAGCGACACAATGTCCGAGAACCAAACCCGGGCTGGCCAGAACGGAGCCACTAGGAGCAGATGGGCCCCGTCCCGACGAACTCTCTCTAGAACTCCCGGAAGCAGAGCGATCGGGGGGAAAGCGTACAGGGGCAGCCTCGGCCACTCCTGTACCATGGCGTCCAGTCCCAAGGGAGCTGGAGGAGTTAGAGCAAACCATAGACGACAATGAGTGTTGTCTTGAGTGGCGAACAGGTCTACTTCTGCTCTGCCAAATTCTTGCCAGAGGAGCTCCACCACCTCGGTGTGGAGTCTCCACTCCCCGGGCCTCGGCCCCTGCCTCGACAGGATGTCTGCTTCCGTATTCAGGCGCCCTGGGATGTAGATTGCCCTGATTGAGAGCAATTTCCCCAGGGCCCACAGGAGGATTTGACGAGTCAGCTTGTACAAAGGGCGAGACCTCAAACCCCCCTGGTGATTTATATAGGAGACCACCGATGTGTTGTCTGTGCGAACTAGAACATGATGGCCCCTGAGATACGGCAGGAAATGTCTCAGAGCCTGGAACACAGCAAGCATTTCCAGGCAATTTATGTGCAACGCACGATGAGCGTCCTGCCATAGGCCCTGGGCCGAGCGACCACTCATGGTCGCCCCCCAACCCGTAAGGGAGGCATCCGTGGTCAGAGTGACCCGCTGGCACGGTGCCCCCAGTAACGGGCCTTGGGCTAGAAACCGAGGGTCCTTCCACATGACTAAGGCGCGGAGGCATCGCCGCGTTACCTTGATCACGCGAAAGGGATTTCCCCTCGGGGAAAAACCCTTGGTCTTGAGCCACCACTGTAAAGGTCTCATGTACAACAGGCCACGAGGAATGACGTTGGACGCTGCTGCCATCAGGCCTAACAGTCTCTGATACTGTTTGACAGTGAGTGGCTGGTCTAGTTTCACCCCTTTCACCGCTGAGAGAATCGATCCTACGCGAGGCTCTGATAGACGGGCCTGCATCAGGATCGAATTCCAACACACACCCAGATACGTTATTCTCTGTACTGGAGAAAGAACGCTCTTCTTGAGGTTGAGCCTCAGCCCTAACCTCTTCATGTGCGCGAGAACAACATCTCGATGTTGAACCGCCAGACGTGCTGACTGAGCCAAAATCAGCCAGTCGTCGATATAATTGAGAATGCGGATCCCCTGCATACGCAAGGGGGCTAATGCCGCGTCTACACACTTGGTGAAGGTGCGGGGTGATAGGGCTAGACCGAAGGGAAGCACCCGATATTGGTACGCTTGTCCCCCAAAAGCGAACCTCAGGTACTTCCTGTGCTGCGGAAGGATGGAGATGTGGAAGTAAGCATCTTTGAGATCTATCGTGACAAACCAGTCCTCGGACCTGATCTGGGACACGATATGTTTGAGTGTAAGCATCTTGAACCTGAACTTTGCCACTGCGCGATTCAGCGAGCGCAGGTCCAAAATGGGGCGCAACCCCCCATCCTTCTTTGGCACTATAAAATAGCGACTGTAGAAACCTGACTCCCTGTCGGAGAGAGGAACCTTCTCTATGGCCCCCTTCCGTAGGAGGGTCTGGACTTCTTGAGTCATAACCAGAGCCTGCTCGGGGCCCACCAAGGTAGGTAGGACCCCCTTGAAACTGGGTGGACGACACCTGAACTGGATGGCGTACCCAGATCTTATTATCTGCAGGACCCAACGAGATATATTTGGCAGTTTTTCCCATTCTGGCAAAAAATCTACTAGGGGTACCAGTCCCTCGAGACTGGCCTCTGGTATACTGAGTGCTGGGAGCACAGCGCCCTGAAGCGGATGACCGGCAGGGAACGGCTGACTCGACAGCGCCACCTCCTTGTCTGGAGGACGCGGGCCATCCTCGGATGACTCGCGAGGGCCTTCCACGCCCCGGCACTCGGGCGGGGTTAGTGGAGAGACCCTGTGAGGGTACCGGAACAGGACGGGCACCGTATGCTGAGGTGAACACCGCCTGTTCCCGAAGGGGGAAACCCTCACTGCCCTGGGCCCACTGGCGTCAGGGCCTCTTAGACGCAGCCTTTCTAGAGATAAGAACAGTCCGCAGATCTGCTCTACCCCTAGAGGGCTGCGTCTGAGGGTGTCGCCCACCGCCCCACCCTTTCTGAGGGGGAGTACGAGTGGCCACACTTTGTTTCTGTTGCGCCCGGTGTACGGAGCTCGTACTCGGTGTCTGCTGCTCCCGCACAGCAGCAGACGAGGCCTGGGGTTTTCTCGGGAGGAGCTGCTTCAGCGCCGCAGATTGTTTCTTTGCCTCCTGAAACCTGTCGGTGACGGTTGTGACAGCGTCACCGAACAGGCCGTCAGGAGACAGCGGCGCATCAAGCAGAAAGCTCTTATCTCTCTCCCGAATCTCAGTCAGATTCAGCCACAGATGCCTCTCCGTAGCCACCAGGGCTGCCATAGAACGGCCTATAGATTTGGCCGTCTCCTTGGTGGCTCGGAGAGCTAAATCTGCTGAAGATCGGAGCTCATTAACTAAGTCTGCTCCGATCTCCTGGCTGGACCCCAGGTTTCTTAGCAGGTCGGCCTGGTATGCCTGCACGATGGCCATAGTGTGCAGACACGCGGCGGCCTGACCCGCTGCCGAGTACGCCTTGCCCACCAAAGAGGATGTGGTTCTTAACGGTTTGGTGGGCAAGGTCGGAGTTTTAATGGCCGATGCCGACTGAGGAGAGAGATGGCTCGCGAGCGTCTCCTCCACCTTCGGCATCGGACCATACCCATGCTTCTTCAGCCCCTGTATGTTGCTATACACTGACGTTTGGGGGCTGAAGACACGAGAGGACATGGGCCGCTTCCACGTTCTCGACACCTCAGTGTGGAGATCCGTGAAAAACGGTAAACTCCGACGTGGAGGCTGGGCAGAGCGTGAGGGGAGAAAGCGCTCGTCCAAACGGCTCTTGGACGAGACGCTCTCTTGATTTTCTTGTGGCCAGTCAATGTTTAGTTTGGCCACCGCTCTGCACAGAACCTCCAACAGCTCCTCACCAGCAGGGGATTGAAGTGGCGAGTCTTCAACCCCCGCGTCAACGCTGCAAATATCGATCTCATCAGAGCTCGATAATAGCAGCGCTGAGGCTGCCCCCTGGGTGGGAGAAACCGCAGGGCGGGCTCCCGAACCCAGAGAGGCAGCACTGGATCTGCCAGGTGAGGGCAGAGAAAGGGCTGGGCCCGTCTCTAACCCCTCTGACAGATCCATTTGCGAACCCCACGACATAAGCTGCCGCTGTGCCTCAGCAACAGCGGGGCCTGTGCCGCGGGGAACGCGAACCGGGACACCCTCCTCAAAAAGTGCCCGGCGGGATCGCAGCACTCTCATAGGCAAAGCCTCACAATGCTCACAGCCGGCCCCCTCGAGAGCCGACTGAGCGTGCTGTTCACCCAAACAAACAACGCACATCAAGTGTGTATCCCCGCTCGTGATGTGACGAGAGCAGGGAGGAACACACTTTCTGTAACGCTGTTCGCTCGCCATAGTGTCTCTTTAAATGTCAGTGTGTATGCAACTTGAAATAGAACGAGAGAAGTCTGAACTCAGACACAAAACACAAATCTGACAATGACAATACACAGAGCGCTTGCTGAAAGCAACAGAAGCTAGCGGCGTTTGTCTGCCGGTATGCTTTATACCTTCCGGGTCGATGACGTCACCCGCCTATGACGTTCCGTCTCTCCATTGGACTGATTACACATGTGCTTCACGACGCAATCACGCAGAGGCGTTCCCAAAGCGGTGACGCAGCTCGAGTTCCCTCGAAAGGGAATGGTAAAATCTAGGTCTAATTGTAGCTATGAGGTAATCAACCATTTAAAAATATTTTATTTTAAAATGTGCAAACATTCACTCTTATTCGTCTAATAGTGAAAACGCAAACGTTTCTTGTCACATTCATTTATGATTTACATGAATCAGGATCACATAATTTCAATTCAAAATGGCGAAATTTCATAGAAAGTTGAGTAGTTTCTATCACTAGATAGTCTATTACTGTTTGTCGCTGAACATTTCACTATTATAGTCTTTCGAAGGACAAAAAGTGAACTTCAACACCATTGGCTTTAGATCAGTTCAGCTGTCACTTTATTTTGACATGTTGAACAATGACAGACAATGACAATGAATGACAGACAGATTATTACAATTTAATCATTCAGGGCTGAAGCTATATAGCCTATTTCATTCAGAGTATTTACACACATAGAGACAAAGTATATACATTAGGCCTATAGATTTATGTCAAGAATTTCTGCAGCTGCAGGCTGAATACATTTTGAACTGGATGACATTTATACAGGAAAATTACAGATTTACAAAAAAAAAAAAAAACTTGGAATGTTTAGATTTGGTTGAACTAAAAACAATAATTCATATGAGATGAACTCTCCATACAGTCCGACTCTCCATATGAATGAATTAGGTGAAAGTCACTCAGCAATAAAATCATTGTAATCCAGCTTGGACGCAATATCCTTTTCAAATGATAAAAGGGCGAGACCACATAGTCTTTCCTGCGACATGGTTGTGCGCAAATAGTTTTTAATTAGTTTCAATTTCGAAAAGCTTTGCTCGCTTGATGCCACCGTTATTGGGATAGTCAGTAGGATCCTGAGCGTAATTTCACAGTTGGGAAAGGTTCCCTCAATCCTTCTGATAAACCGAAGTGTTTGAAGTGCTGTAGTTAAGGCTGTTACATACTTACACATCATCTGAGCAGAACTCTAAGTCCTGTGGGTGTCCGAGAACTATTGTGTGATTGGTCAGGAATTTAAAGTGGGCGGGGTTAATGTGGAGATTAACCCCGGGGTTGCCACCTCGAGAAAATGAACACATTTCTTTGTTCTTGTGGAGCATGTACCAAGCTTTACTCCCTTTGGAATAATCTCTAGAAGTATCCTCAACTCATGGAAAAAGTCCACTGCATTTATATCCTGAGATTCAGACGCACTCAGAGCATCATTCAGTCTTGTGCACTGTCGTTGCAGTTCAGTTTCCTCCATTTCACACAGTTTGGTCAGATCAAAAAGAAATCCAAACATGTTGCCAAACTCCTGCAGGTAGGCTTATGCATGTGTATGTGAGCGAAAGCGGGGGTGTCTCACCTTATTGTAATATTTATATATCCCAGCAAACATTTGGACGTTTAATGACCGTTGAAAAGACGTCCCTCCGACACGTCCTGCCATGATTGAACATGTTTTGACATTGTTGATCCTTCTTGCAATCGTAATGCAATGTACTATGGCCTACATTAAACCTTTAAATAAAAGGGCTATTAAGCTGTTTACACTGTCATATACAATAAAAGAGCCTGCATAGCGACAGGAAATAAAAATGAACATGAAAAACCTGCCTACCTCACCAGAGCATGTGAGCGAAGCGGAGCGGAGCTCACCGGTAAAACGACGCACGCTCAAATCCCGACATGACATTTCTCTGTACTGTAGCCTACTATACTTGTTGTAGCTATTAAAACACGTATTTAGTTTCATATGTTTAAATATTATAATGTTATTTTTTTATTTAATCTATGTTGATTATGAAAAGTGAACAGGACACATAAGATGCACAATATGTCAGAATAAATGACCACTTCATTAAGTTTTGTTTTGTTGAAAGCCTTTTTTAAAGTTAATTTCGTTGTGGATAAATTGTAGTCTATCTTAATTTTAATCAATGTTTTATCAACCAGTTGCCTGGATTTCATAAATAATAAGCAAAATATAGCAGACAATGACACGGAGGCGCCAGCGCCGCGTGAACAACGGCTTAAATGAACAACTAGGCTTGAAAAAAGCTTTAGTCGGGGGCAGCCCTAGCTACTCATTACAGATAGGCCTATATTGGCATGTCACAAAGGGCATTCTGGGTTGGGCGCGCGGCGCTGAGCGGAATGAGCTTTAGAAATTAACTGAATCTTCAGAAAGGCGCTCTCACTCTGGAGGAAATATTAGGCCTACAGCTCTTTCTACGCACACCGCAATGGTCACAATATGACAATATTTAAACACATAATTCAACATATAAATAATACTTTTTAATGGGCCACTTAAAGTGTTTATTAATAATTACTAAATGCTAAAAATGAATAAATGTAAATGAACAAAAATCTGCATTGCATTTCCAATCCTGTGAAACCAGGGGGTGCACCCCCACTTCCCGCGCCTCTGGGCCTGTAAGCTACTTATTTAAAACAGAATTTGCATTTGCACTAGTGGTGCTGATTTGTTTTTAACGTTGCAGAATTAAAAAAAAAAAAATCACATGCATCTCAAAGATCGTCTTTAATTGTGAGTGTGTTTTATTACTTATAATATTATTATTATTATTTCATTTTTGTGTAAAACCTATGTATGTCTGTACTTTCCTCCTGCACTGCTCTTTATGATTCTCACCACCCACACTTTCTCCACATTTTAGTAAGAGATATAAGATTGTGTTACATGTTCACTTACATCATAATAAATAAATAAAGTCTGTGAAAGGTTTGATACACCATTGTGTTGTGTGTGATGGTCCATCAGCAGCTGCAGTATCTCTCAGCTGTATCAGTGCAGTCACTGTGACGTCTGACTGACACAGGTTTTTGTACGACTCTTTATCACTGTGTGAACACATACTGACTGTTTGGATAGTGTTCACTCTGACAGTAATAATCTCCTGTATCTTCAGTCTGGACTCCACTGATGCTCAGAGTGAAATCAGTTCTGGATCCACTGCCACTGAATCTAGATGGAGTGTTTGAAACTCTTTGGTTTGCCGATTGAATCAGGAGTTTAGGAGCTTCTCCAGGTTTCTGTAAGTACCAGGCCATACAAGTATATGAACCTGTACAGCCATTGCTCACTACTGAGTTTGTTTTGCAGTTTATAGTCACTGATTCTCCAATCTGAACCATTTTTACAGAAGGACTCTGAGTCACAGTCACCTGTCCACTGAAACCTGTTAGAAATAGAGAGAGTTAGAAAAGCAGGATTGATGTGTAACATTCACAATTGATGATTGATGATCAGGATCAGGATTGATGATATTATAGTTTTTTAATGCAACATTTTCTTTGAAAATAATACCTTGAATACACACACAGAAAGTCTGGTTGAAGATGTTCATTAACGGCTGTTGGACTGTAAATGAGACGTGATTGTTTATCATGTAAGATATTTATAGAAGATATTTACCCTGAATGCAGAGAGTGAGAGTCCAGATGAAGATGTTGATGGTGTTCATTGTTGTTCTTGTGTCTTGTGTGATGATGAAGATTGTGTTCTGTTCTGCTCTCAGTCATGAAGTGTTAAACTCACAGCACTATAAACACTCTCAGACTGAAGCATGTGCTGACAATGCAAAGAAGTGGGCAGGATTTACAACAGCTTGTGCTCATAACACACTCACACACACTAGAGTTACAGAAATACAAATAATTATATATTCTGACAATTTGTATTTTTATTATTAACAATACAATACTCTTCCCAGTTGTATTTCTCTGCAGTGACACAAACCGTGTCTGATAATTAAGGTCAGTCTGTCGTGTCTGTGCTCTGGTTCTGCTGTCCGACAGTCTGTCTTTGGACTGAGTTTTTGCCGTTTGTCTTTATTATTCAACTTTTGGTTTGATCTGAATTTGATAATATGTTAGTCAAATGTGAACTTGGTGTCCATTATTTGAGCTGTTGGTTTATTTTCCCTTTGAGTTAGACAGGAGCTGCACTAGTACGAATGGAAATACTTTACTAGATACTGCAAAGTGTACTGACATTTATAAAATGATCCGGACTCGAAATCAGTTCACATTAGTCCAGATTAAACAACGTCCATCTGAAATGTTTACAATTATTGATTTATTGATTTTTCTGTGGATCCTGAAGATTGAGCTGCATATGAAGAACAGAAGCATCATTATGAGAAACTCCACAACATCATCCATGATCAAAGAGGTCAAAGGTCACCTCAGAGGTCACAGCTCATCAAATATATTTCTTTAAACAGTGTTATATCAGAAATCATTGAGTCAATCTGAATGAGTGAGTGTTGAGAAGAGCTGAGGAGCTTCTAATATCAGTGTGTTGAAGTGTTGTTTCTCTCTCTCTGCTGGAGTGTGTGTTCACTCGAGTGGAATAGAGGTTTTTGTACGAGCGTTTCATTAGATTGTATCACTGTGGTACACATTCGGTGGAGGAACCAAACTGGTGATCGGTAAGTCTGTCTATTTAATTACCTAATAAAAAAATACAGTTTAGATTTCAGAAAGTGTTTTACAGTTGAAACAAGAACAACATTTATTAATGATAATGATTATTAGATATTGTGGTGAAACTTCACTTGAAGCCTTTATGTATAATGCATTATAAAGATATTCATAATGTAGATTATAATGCCTTATATCCTTTCATAAATAATTGTAACCAAAGTTAAAATGCATTATAATATTTGCAAATTCCTTGTTGCATCTGAAATTGGTTGTTTGTCATGAGTTTTAATGCATTATAATTACTAAAGGTGTAACAATGAATAGATAATATTATAATGTGTTATAACTGTGGTTACAATTATTCATGAGATCATACATGCATTATAATGTGTATAACAATTCATAATTAATGCATTAAAATACTTTTATAATGTAATATGTATAAAGGCTTTAAGTGTTTCTGATATTGTTTAATAATTATTTAATCTAAATCAATGATATTGTCATGTTTATACATTCAGAAGAACGGCATTATTCCTTTCAACAAAACATCTAAACATATTTCCATAAAGCGTCTCACTATGAGTTTATTGAGTTTATTACAGGTTTGTTTTCCTTCATTTATTTCTACACTGAGTTCATATATAGTTCATCTTTTATTGTAGATATCATACATGGAGAAAAGAGATTTGACATCAGAATGTAAATGTTGTACTTTCTGTAGTTCAGTCAATGATACTGAATCTCTTTTGCTCATGTTGTGATTATAATTCAGTGCTTTATAATACAAACACAATTTATGTGTGACTTTTAATTCTGTGTGAAATTGAGTTACATTTTGAGTTGAATATCTCAGTAAAATGTAAGAACTTTATGTTCTGAGTTAAAAACTGCTGTAATTAAATCAGTCGGTGTATTACAATGTTCAGTTTGATTGATGAGGTTTGATGTAAATGTATATAGTGATTGTGTAGTTTGTATATTGTATATATATCAGCTGTAGTGATGCTGAAGGACATGAAGGATCAGATTGTGGTGATTTTTGCTGCTGTTGAAATGCTGTGAATGAAAGTGCAGTGTGTTTTCTTTGTGTTTGTGAATGTGTTGTGTTTGTCTCCTGCAGCTGGTCCCACAGTGAAGCCCTCAGTGTCTCTGCTGCCGCCCTCTTCTCTGCAGATCTCTGGAGACTCAGCCGCACTGCTCTGCCTGCTCAGCTCTTACTCTCCACAGGGGGCGCTGGTGAGCTGGACACTGGACGGGTCAGAGGTCACAGAGGGGGTTCTGACCAGCGCAGAGAGCCAGCAGGACGGCCGCTACAGCCGCAGTAGCGTCCTGACCCTCAGCAAAGCACGCTGGGAAGAGGGAGAGGTGTACGTCTGCAGAGTAACACATGATGGAGCTCCTCATGAGGTCTCGTTCCACAAGAGCTCTGAGTGCTGATGTTTCTCTCCTGAAGATGAGCCGTATCTGAGTGTCCTGTGTCAGGCAGGATTCACATGAGTCTAGTGCTGCAGCTGTAGTGATTTACAACTCAATACTGAAAGAGAGCTCGCGTGTCAAAGCACTGTGTGATCTTTCAATCTGCTGTGTTTGCTGCAACATTCAATAAAGCTTCTCAACAAGTTCACTTTGTGTCTGACAACATCATTCAACTAACAGATGAAGATGCAGGTGCTTTTCAGAAGGTTGATGTAGCAGTAAATGTCAAATAAAGCTCTTGGGGTTTGAACATGGTCTCTGGAGACAGAGCTGCTCTATTCTGAGAGGATCACAATCACTCCACCCTGACAATGCAAATGGGATTTTCAGTCTCACTCTTTGATTGGTTACAGGATCTGGACTGGAACAGACCACTTTCACTTCTGCTACACATTTACATTTAAAGAAGGGGGTGAACTTTAATATATAAAAATATAATACAAATCATTAAAAAAACATGATCCCAAATCAAGAATCAGCCGTTGTGACAGTAATTGTGTAAGAATGTAAATCTTTCTGTGGGTCAAATGGAAAGCATCTCGTCCAGACAGCAGAAGTGACTGAATGCAGTCTGTTCAGTTTGATTGACAGGGATCATATATTACACCTAAAACATGATGATCATATTCAAACACCGACTCATTCTCTTCATAAACACAGATTGATGTTGATTGTAATGATATAGTGTTATTAGTGTGTGTGTATCCTTTATGTAATTATACTTTATTGTATTTCAAATATATTTCCTTTTCTATAGTATATTGCAAACATACTAACAAAAAAAAATTGTACCATCTTTAAATATATAAAAAGTATATTAGCTTCATATTTTCACAATACAACTTTTAACACACTTTAAAATAATTGTATTTTAGTATATTTTCTAAAAATATATTTAAAATGAAAGTCCTGTGTACTTTTTTAAAGTGTACTTATTTGAACATTACTTTAAAATATATATTTAGTATATTTTAAACTGTATGCTCAAAATTGTCATTGTGAAAGTATATATTTAAAATACATCATTTAATATCCTAATATATTTAAAGTTAAATTTGAGTATAGTTTTTAAGTTTACTTTGAACTTTACTCGTTCCTGTTATTTACATTTATGCATTTAGCAGACTTACAACTGAGGAATACAGGAAGAGATCCGCCATGAAGAGGCGAAGAAACGCAAAAAGTGCCTGAAATACTAGGTTTTGGACATTGCTTAGAGTAGTGTAAGCTAGAATAGGGAGGGAATAGAGGAGGGAATAAATAAAACAGTGGTGACAGAATCGCTGAGAGCCGCTGCTGGTCAAATGGGTCCCTGTGCAGAAGTTCAGCTGTCCCCTTGGTGAAACTGTTTACCGGTGAAGGGTGTCCATGGATCCCTATGGAGGGTGGGATGGTCATACACAGACCTCATATTCTGCGTACACAGAGCGGCGGTACTGGAGTCACTGCAGTAAAAGCTTTATTAGTATGAAATTGCTGCCAGTGATCAACAAAAATACAACACACAGTCCATGGCCTTTGGTTCCACATGTGTAAGTGAGAAATCATAGAGATGCACAGTCCGGCACACATTCTTCCTCCTCTCCTCTACCTCTCCTTCTCCCTTCATCCTGACACATTTCATCAGTTTCACATGATCAAGAGTGAGTTATACTGAATATCAGCACGGCTGTGATTCTACCATAGACATGAAGAGCAGCACGATTGTGAATGTGATATTACTTTATATAACAGATCTATAAGCAGAATCTGATTAGTTAGTATGCAGATTATTTCCACGACCAAAGAAAACACTCAGAGCAATCCTGGAGTGAGAGAAAACACATGAAAAACGTCTCGGTTACGTATGTAACCCTCGTTCCCTGAAGGAGGGAACGGAGACGTACGTCGGAACTGACCGACGAATTGGGATCTATTTTCAGAGACCAATCTACTTCGAGTGTTTAAAAACGAGCCAATGAGGATTGGCATGCGGTAGACGCGTCCCACGCTCCGCCCCGCAGCGCGGGTATAAATACGGAAGTGGAAGTACCGCATATCGCTTTACAACTGAGGAGCCGGCTAAGTGGCTCGGCCTACAGCTGAAGCACAGCACCTGGCGACGGGACGTACGTCTCCGTTCCCTCCTTCAGGGAACGAGGGTTACATACGTAACCGAGACGTTCCCTTTCAGTCGGTCACGTTCGACGTACGTCGGAACTGACCGACGAATTGGGATCCCTACTAACACGCCAGAGATGCTGGCCCTTCCAGCGCCCTGACCGAGCTCGCTGGACCACACCTAGGTTGGTGCGGAAGTCAGGGCTCCAGTCAGGGAGGCCAGTCACTGCTGTTCCTGCAAGACCCACTCAGCGTGACTATTGGATAACGCTGGGAAAGCGTGCCCGTCTCAGGAGATGGTACGCTGCGGAGCCACGTCCTTCAGTGGAAGGAGAGGTGGAATTACTCATAAGGACTAACCTAGCAGGGTAGTGCTACCTATGGCAGTCTCTGGGGTGGATCCAACCTGGTCCCAGGGGGGAAAGAACACCACCAGAGACGACAGAGCGGGCTCTGTCAAGGGAAAGACACGGGGCTAGCCGAGTAGGGTAGCTGGTACCGTGGAGAATACACATATGGGGTTGCCGTTAGGGAACCGCTACATATGGAACCCAGCCTAACACACACGTTCCACAAGCATACGGGTGTAGGCCTGATGTCAGACGGCCGCAACGTCTGACACCGAAGGGGTGACGGAGGAGCTCGACAGGGTTAGCCGTTTCCGGGGAACACAACTGGAGACAATAGACGCACGTATCCGGCCCGGAGGCGGGAGTGGCGTATGCAAGCCGACACTAGAACGGGTACTTAGCGCTACTGGCCACTGGGGGCGAGGACGCGGGAAGATACCGGCTCTACACGGAGGCTATAAAATCTAGCGAACGTGTTAGGTGTCGCCCAGCCCGCAGCTCTACATATGTCTGTCAGCGAGGCGCCTTGAGCCAGCGCCCAGGAGGAGGCTACACTCCTAGTGGAGTGAGCTCGCACCCCGAGCGGGCAAGGCACGTCTTGGGACTGGTAAGCCAAGATGATAGCATCCACTATCCAGTGGGCTAACCTCTGCTTGGAGACAGCCTTTCCCTTCTGCTGGCCTCCGTAACAGACGAAGAGCTGTTCTGAGGTTCTAAAGCTTTGAGTTCGGTCCACGTAGGCGCGAAGAGCGCGGACGGGACAGAGCAAAGCTAGGGCTGGGTCTGCCTCCTCCGAAGGCAGCGCTTGCAGGTTCACCACCTGGTCCCGGAAGGGAGTGGTGGGAACCTTGGGCACGTATCCAGGCCGGGGTCTCAGGACAACGTGAGAGTTGGCCGGCCCGAATTCTAGGCACGATTCGTTGACCGAAAGTGCAGGCAGGTCCCCTACCCTCTTGATTGAGGCCAATGCAGTCAGGAGCACTGTCTTCATGGACAGGATGTTTAGCTCGACTGACTGTAAAGGCTCGAAGGGAGGGCCCTGGAGAGCTCTGAGCACCAGGTCTAGGTCCCAAGAGGGTACCGAGGTTGGCCGAGGAGGATTTAGTCTCCTCGCACCTCTGAGGAACCTGACGATTAAGTCGTGCTTACCTAAGGACTTACCTTCAACTACATCGTGATACGCCGCTATTGCGGCGACGTACACTTTGAGGGTGGAGGGAGACAGCCTTCTCTCCAACCCATCTTGTAGGAAAGAAAGCACGACATTAATCGAACACCTTCGGGGGTCTTCCCGGCGGGAAGAACACCATTCAACGAACAGGTTCCACTTCAGCGCATAGAGGTGCCTTGTAGAGGGGGCTCTAGCTGAAGCGATGGTGTCTGCCACTGCCTGTGGCAGGCCACCTAGAACCTCCGCGTCCCGTCCAGGGACCAGACATGGAGTCTCCAGAGGTCTGGACGCGGGTGCCATAGAGTGCCCCGCCCCTGAGAAAGCAGGTCCTTCCTCAGGGGGATCGGCCAGGGAGGGGCTGTCGTGAGGAGTGAGAGTTCAGAGAACCAGGTCCGGTTGGGCCAGTAGGGCGCAACTAACAAGACCTGCTCCTCGTCCTCCCTGACCTTGCACAGTGTCTGTGCGAGAAGGCTCACTGGGGGAAACGCATACTTGCGTAGGTCCCGGGCCAGCTGTGCGCCAGTGCATCTGTACCGAGGGTGCCCCCGGACAGGGAGTAATACAACTGGCAATGGGTCAAGTCCGGAGAGGCGAACAGGTCTACCTGCGTGGCTCCGAAGAGGTCCCATATCAGCTGGACGCTCCGGGGGTGGAGTCGCCACTCTCCCGGAGGTGTCGGCTGACGAGAGAGCTCGTCGGCTGTCTGGTTCAGCGCACCTGGGATGTGAATGGCCCGAAGCGACCTCAGACGCTTCTGACTCCACAGGAGGAGATGGCGGGCGAGCCGGAGCATGCAACGGGAGCGTAGACCACCCTGACGGTTGATGTACGCAACGGCCGCAGTGCTGTCCGTACGGACCAGAACGTGTTTTCCCTGTAGCGGCTTTTTGAAGCGGCCCAGGGCGAGACGTACTGCCAGAAGCTCTAGGCAATTGATATGCCAACGCAGTTGGGGCCCCGTCCACAGACCCGCAACTGAGTGCCCGTTGTACGTGGCCCCCCAACCCGTGGAAGAGGCATCCGTGAAGACCACAGCATGCCTGGACACCTGTTCTAGGGACACTCCGGCCCGTAGAAAGGCAGGGTCCGCCCACGGATTGAAGGTTTGGCGACAGTAAGGAGTAACTGAGACCCGGTACTGGCCGCGCTGCCACGCCCATCTCGGGACTCGGTCGTGAAGCCAGCATTGAAGCGGTCTCATATGAAGCAATCCGAGCGGCGTTACAGCGGCTGCAGATGCCATATGCCCCAGGAGCCTCTGAAAGAATTTCAGTGGGACCGCTGTCCTGCCTTTGAACGTATTCAAGCAGTTCAACACTGACCGGACTCGCTCCTCTGTGAGGCGCGCAGTCCGGTTGACCGAGTCCAGCTCCATACCGAGATAAGAGATCCTCTGTGTGGGACAGAGTTTGCTCTTCTCTCGGTTGACCCGAAGGCCCAACAGGCTGAGGTGACATAGCACCAGGTCCCTGTGTTCGCACAACTGCTCCCGGGACTGGGCCAGTATGAGCCAGTCGTCGAGATAGGCCCCCAGGCCCCCAGAGACCGAACAAGCGGGACCAACGGCACCACAGACGTGCCCGGGGTGAGGCAGCGAGATGGAGTACCCAGGCCCGACTCGGGAGGCCCGGAGGCGGCCCGGAGTGTTGCTTGAGTACTCCAGGGTGGGGCAGAGTGTGGGTGAGAAGGCCCGGGGGCGTTCTCGGTGCCCACACTGCTGCCCCCTGGCGAGGGGGAGAGGGGAGGAAAGGAGTGGCAAGGCCCGGGGGCGTCGCGCACTGCCAACCTGACCCTCTTGGGGCCCAGGGAGGGAGGAAACTGCTCTTTTATTGAGAATGTGGGCACCGCTGGACTCCGGAGAGCCAGCGGCAGGATGTTGATACCAGTGTGATGGACATTCTCCCCCCGGTCCTCCTCCGGGGGGAGGAGGGGTGCGGACACCACCTCCCAGAGAACAGCTCCTCTTCTCCCTGGGCTGCCCGTCTCAGGGCCGCTTACCCTTGCGCTTGCCTGCAGAGACAGCGGGGCCCTGGACGGGTTGGGCGGCCCCCTGGCGCCCTGTTTTGCCGGTGGAGGCTGCTGCTTTGGCTTGGCAGGGGCGGAGGCAGACGCCGGGGGACGCCCTCGGCGACGAGCAGGCGGGGGCGCTGCAGCCGGCGACTGGGTGGAAGCAGCAGCAGGTCGCCGGGGCAGGATATTTTTAATCGCCTCCGTCTGCTTCTGGGCAACCGAGAACTGCTGGGCGAAGTTCTCAATCGCGTCGCCGAAGAGGCCGGCCTGACAGACAGGGGCGTTGAGGAACCGCACTTTGTCGGTCTCACGCATATCTGCCAGGTTCAGCCACAGGTGGCGTTCCTGGACCACAAGTGTGGACATCGCCCGACCCAGGGAGCGTGCGGTGACTTTCGTCGCCCTGAGGGCGAGGTCCGTTGTGGTACGCAGTTCCTGCATAACCCCTGGGTCGGAACTACCCTCGTGCAATTCCATGAGCGCTTTGGCCTGGTAGACCTGCAGGAGCGCCATGGCATGCAGAGATGACGCGGCTTCTCCACAGGCCGTGTAAGCCTTGCCGGTTAGCCCGGACGAGAACTTACATGCCCGGGAGGGGAGACGCGGATTTCCCCGCCAGTCGGTAGCGGTCTTAGGACACAGTTGCATCGCAACCGACCGCTCCACTGGGGGGATCTCCACGTAACCCTTCGCAGCGCCACCGTCGAGGGTAGTGAGGACGGAGGAGTCAGTCGATCGGTTTCTAGCGCTATAGGGCGCTGTCCACGACTTCGTGAGCTCCTGATGCACTTCCGGGAAGAAAGGCACTGGGGCGGGGCGCTGAGAACCAGCACGGGCCGCCCCGAGATACCAATCGTTCAGCCGTGAGGGTTCGGGACGCGGTGGAGGGTTCCACTTGAGCCCGACACTCGCGGCGGCCCGGGAAAGCATAGCCGTGAGCTCTGGATCGGACTCGGGCAACGCTACCACACCCGAAGGGGGCAGCGCAGCCGAATCTTCATCTCCAGAGTCCATTAGCTCGTCCCCCGATGCGGCGATCGAAACCATATCCTCAACCGGAGCCCCGAAAGTAACAGCTGGCCCCCCGCGGGAAGGACCAGCATGCTCTTCCGGAAGCTCAACCGGCGCAGCGGAGGGGGGAGGGGCCCGAGGAGCCTGTTGGCCCGGCGGGAGTGCCCTCACAGTAACCCTCAGGTCCCCACCAAAGGCATCAGCCAAAGTAGCAGCCCTCTGCTTCGGGGCAGGAGGGCCACTAGATCGGGGGATGCGCAATGGGACTCCACCTCTTTCAAGGTAGTCGAGCCTGGACCGTAATACTGCGATGGTCATATTCCCGCAATGGGAACATGAGTCATCCACGAAAGCCGCCTCAGCGTGCTGAACGCCCAAACACGTGAGACAGCGATCGTGTCCGTCAGCTGGGGACAGGTAACGACGGCATCCAGAAACACACGGTTTGAATGACATCTTGAAAAAGACGCAGGGTCAAACCGTGTCGCTCTTTTAGAGGAAAATGCTCTGATCAGTGCCGAGGCACGCAGGGGAAATGGCCGCGGCTCGCAGCGGTTCAGAGGTGCAAGCCCGCTGAGAGCACTCAAAATACCCAGAGCTGTAAAAACAGCTGTTTTGTCTATTCACGACCACCGCTGCAGGCACCGTCACACCGACACTGGCAGAGCTCCAACTCTCTTTGTCGCAGGAAAACACTCTTCGTAGGAACAAACACATGAATGTTCGGCTCCGAAGTTGAAAGCGATATGCGGTACTTCCACTTCCGTATTTATACCCGCGCTGCGGGGCGGAGCGTGGGACGCGTCTACCGCATGCCAATCCTCATTGGCTCGTTTTTAAACACTCGAAGTAGATTGGTCTCTGAAAATAGATCCCAATTCGTCGGTCAGTTCCGACGTACGTCGAACGTGACCGACTGAAAGGGAACAACTGCTATTTCTGCTTGACTCGCATCGCTCTCATACTGTGATCTGAAACACACACAATAAAACATCCCAGAGCTGCCATAATCAATATCAGCACTGGCCGTTATTTCATACAAAAACATACATTACTATATATACATGTATATTTACTCTATTAATTAATACATTTTTAAAGTCTTTAGAAACTTTGCTAAACTGTTTTTGTGATACTTACATCATAATAAATAAATAAAGTCTGTGAAAGGTTTGATACACCATTGTGTTGTGTGTGATGGTCCATCAGCAGCTGCAGTATCTCTCAGCTGTATCAGTGCAGTCACTGTGACGTCTGACTGACACAGGTTTTTGTACGACTCTTTATCACTGTGTGAACACATACTGACTGTTTGGATAGTGAAAACTCTGACAGTAATAATCTCCTGTATCTTCAGTCTGGACTCCACTGATGCTCAGAGTGAAATCACTGCCAGATCCACTGCCACTGAATCTAGATGGAGTTCCTGTATAACGGCTTGATGTCACATATATGAGGAGTTTAGGAGCTTCTCCAGGTTTCTGCAAGTACCAGGCTAAATGATTACCATTACTATCACTATACACACTACTGCTGGTTTTACAGGTTATTCTGACTTCTTGTCCTGGTTGAGCTGTTATTGATGGACTCTGAGTTACTGTGATCTGTCCTCTACACTCTGAGAGAAAACAGAAATGAAAATTATAAATATTTGACATTTTTAAAGAATTAATAATTGTTAAAAAAAAAACTGTATCACACAAACCTTGAGCAAACAGAGTGAGAGTCCAGATGAAGATGTTGATGGTGTTCATTGTTGTTCTTGTGTCTTGTGTGATGATGAAGATTGTGTTCTGTTCTGCTCTCAGTCATGAAGTGTTAAACTCACAGCACTATAAACACTCTCAGACTGAAGCATGTGCTGACAATGCAAAGAAGTGGGCAGGATTTACAACAGCTTGTGCTCATAACACACTCACACACACTAGAGTTACACAATGATCATTTACATTCTGACTCATGTTATTTTAGTTAGTTCAGTAGTTTTATTTTTATTGTGGGGATGTGCAGATGAACGTCCATCTCTGTGTCCATATTCAGTCATGTGACCATCATCACTGCTACACTTCCACTAGATGAACCGCCATCACTAAAGTCAGATCATGAATCATGAGTCTGTTCAGAAAGTATCAGGACTGATTGTGAATCTCTAATCAGAGTTCATGGTGTCACTCCATCTATCATGAAGCCTCATGTGTGTCTGAAATCATCAGATGGAGAAGAAACAGGCTGTTAAAGATGGAGACATATTAGAGCTTGTTCACGTTTCATGATCTTGTGTGGAGATTCATAACCAGTCCAGATACTTTTATAACAGACCTTGAATATGAAAACATGCTTGACTGTGTAGAACATGCAAAATACCTTTTATATTTTCATTGTTGACACTTTCTATTGACTTTGGCTATAATATAATAATTATTAATACTTAAAATATCACTAAATTAGGTTATTTATTTATGTCAGTAAAGCTGCTCAACTCATCTGTCAGTCACTACTGGAGGTATCACAACACACGGGACATGTTCTGTGACTCAGAGTCAGTCAGGTGTCATTTCAGCGTCAGTGGCACATGCCAATGAATTCCGGATATGTGTCACTAAGCATAGCAACATGTGCCATTGGCTTCTGTGCATCAGATACACTTAATGTATCTAATTAAACTGTTTTCCTACATCTGATTCATATAGTAGGGTGAATATCTAAGGTTGTTGCTTGTAGTAATAGTTTCTGATGACCAATTAAGAAAATGTAGATTTACAAATCTTTACAATTCGCCAATGCTAGATTGCTTTGGAATAATATTTTTATTTCAGAATTAACTTTACACACATACCGTTGCTGATTTCTTTGGATTAGCTCGTAATCCAGCAGCTTCCATGCGTGACGTCTTGAAGAGAACCTTAAGAATTAGAAGCAGTTGACAAGTAAACAGTGTACTGGAATCAGTTCCTGATTACTGACTCACTAGGGCACTTAACATTATTTAATGACATCTGTATGTTTCTTGTAAGTAGGGATAAATCAAAGTCTGTCTGCAGAGTTAAAAAGTGTATACGGACATCTTGTATTCATTCCTATAAAATCACTTTGTTCTGCACTATATACTACTAAATAATACTACGATGACGTCAAAAACCCAAAAGTAATTTCTTTTCAGCATCAGTAAAAATTAATGCTCCACTCTTTGATGGAGATGGTACACATTTTAAAACAGAAACACAACATAAAGTTCAGCACTCAGAAAAACGTTTTAAAGTTAAAGTTATCAACTGTAACGTACTTTAGTAGAATATGTTTTTGGCCAAGTTCTGATGTATTTTCACATGAAATAGTTACACATACATCTTAACACAGATAAATGGGGAGAAGGGCATAAATATAAAAAAAAATCATATTAAAGCATTTGACAAACCTTTCCTTTCCTCTGAGTTTTCATCTCCCGTCAATCCTTCACAATATCACACAATAACTGTCACAAGTTGCTGGAAATCCCACTAAAATAAAGAGCAAATTACAACTCAACAGAAATCGAAGAATGTGCGGACGTCTTTTTCTTTTACATCATCATTTTATCAAAACGTATGTGAATATTTCTATTAATATTTACCCAAATGCGTCAGGATGCAAATGCACACAATCTTCGTCGACTTCGTCGTCACTAGTTAGTTAGCGTTATGGTTTCATTGTTCTGTGACTTTCAAATTGACCAATTCCATGGCGTTCGCATGCGTTTCACGTCATTGGCTGGTTTGTATTCAAAGTTTGACCGGGAATGTTGCAGAGATAATTAAAGCAGAATTTACAAATCGTTAAGTAAGCAGTCCATTATGAATCGTACAAAAAGGAATTACAAAACATATATAAACAACAATGACGATGAACCAAGGGCAACTAAGTACAGAAAAAAAATGGTAAGTAATTATTATTATTATTATGGATGTTGTTGATGAAGATGATGATAAACTTTTTTTGTTCTATTATTATTACCATTAGAAGACTATATGTTTTTAGTTGATATTAAAGAAGGTAGGCTATAGTGTAACTCTGACACATCTCATTTAATTTGACAGGTTTCAAACAGAAGGACCTATAAACGTTTCTTAGAAAAAGAGAACATATGTCCAGACCTTTTCTGCACACAGTCAAAGGTAAGAATTTGTCTCTTTTTTATATGCCCACTTTTGCCACTTTTTTTCATAGACATTTTTATGCAATCAGTACAATTCAAATGTTACTTTAATTTATAAAATGCAATAAAAATTTGTTTATACACACACACACAAATACGTTTTAAGTTTAACTTATAAATAATAATTTATAAGTAATCAATGATGTTATAATGTAATAATGTTTGTAGCGTCTGGAGTCTCTCTGGACAGGATCAAAGATGAGTCGATTCCACTATAAACGTCAGAAAGCTTTTAGCCGTATATAAATTAGGTTCCGGTACAGAGGAGTCTGAGGAAGATGGCATCGTGGACAGTTTTGTGGCTTGGCTGAAGTAGAACAGACAGCACCGTTAGAATCCTGTGAGAACTTCAATCAGGACGCAATCTCTCCCCCTATCACCCCCCCCCCCCTCACTCAAAAAGATAGGGGGGGCCTAGACACACAGGCTCCTTCCAATACACAGACACAAACATTTTCTTTATGTAACTTTAATTAAACTATCCCAGAATGTATATGATGATTCCTGTGTGTACGCATGCTCCCTATGTCATTGCCAAAATAGTCATGATGTACGAACAATGTAAAGTCATGTAAGATGCTTGTATTCATGTGTAAGAATGTATCTCTGCTCTAATATCTCCCAGTCATACTGTGTTTGATATCTAAATATTCCTCTCTCTTTCTCTTAACCAACGGTGCACAGTAGATGATTATGAAATGCATCACATTATGTTACCCCCCCTTTTGAGTAGAAATGTACCAAGTATGACACCATCATAAATTAGGCAAATGAGGTCATAAACGGAGACAAAGAAAGTGTTCTCCCGCCTAAAACTCCCACATCTGATTGGTCATTTCAGAAAAGATGGGCGGATGTTAATGTTTCTTTAAAGGACAGTAACACCAGCATATCTTGGCTCAGTCGGTGCAGTCCATACACAACCCTCTTATCATCTCGGCTCGTCCCCTGGCCAGGCGGCTTCGGCCCTGGCTTGGCGGCTCAGTCACGTGGGTTGGTTCCTTTGAAGTCGGCGCGCTCCGCAGCCAGGCGGACAGGCAACGCGCGCCATCCCAGCGCGCTCCATCTCAGCGCTCAGTCGTCTTCTAAAACTCCGACGAGACAATCTTCTTTTCCTCCCCTTTTCGGCATTCGCTCCAACCATCTTCAAACTTCCCGCGGATCGAGAACGCTCCGGAAGGACCAAAAGAGAACACGCTCCAGCTCAAAGAACTCTCTGAGAAGACTCACACGCATTCTTTATACTCAGCACAAAGCAACCCATGCAAGTATAAATTCCATCGAAATTTAGATGCGTTTTAAGATGTGTACCCCTGTTTAAGGTGATATTATTCGTTGCTGGCTCTCGGTGGTTATGTTTGTGAAATTGCCATTCCTGAACCTTTCCTTCCTCTCTTTCATTCTCTTTCGTTACTATTCGTTGTTCTGTATATACATGTATTCTTTGTTTTAGTCGTATGTATTCGTAGTATCAATTATTAAAACCATTGTATCCACGTTCGATTGTCATTGTTGCCGCTCACAAAGCATGGTCACTTTAAAGTTCCGATCTAGCTACGAGCTCTCAAGTATCTTTGAATACTTTAATTAATATCCTAATAGTTCGGAAAGTTTATTCTTCGTGACCAGAAGGATAATCTTCCCGAAGATTTGATAAGAAAGAATAAAACTTTGTGAGAATTGATAAAGGATTGTAGTACTGTTCGTTCGTTAAATGAACGGATCAGATGAATTTTGAATTAATTCTAATCCAAAGGTTATTCTGTAATGATTTAATACATATTCGTAGTTAATTGCAACCCATTGTCGTTAACTATATATATATTGCATAAATACCTAGGTTAGGTATTTCCCTTTTTGGGTGATTTGGAGATTTATAATTTAATCATAACCCGTTGCGATTAGTTATAAATAATTAAACATTAATACTCATAATTCCCTATTGAGCTAATTTAATTTATTATTATTATATGCAGCCGAGTCGCTACATGTTATTTAATTTTTGTCTGAGGTCATAAATCAGTCACTTCACAATGAGGCTACCCTTACGTCATGTAGAAAACCAGTGCTACAGGTCAGTATGCTTCCAATTTTAAAAATTTCAGATGCAGTTTAACAGAATTATTTCAAATATCTTCAGATGTCTCACCTTTGCATATGTAATACATGTACACTGCCAAAAAATACTTTTCTTACTTAGTATTTTTGTCTTGTTTCTAGTCCAAACATCTAAAAAATCTTTTAAAACAAGAAGCATTTACTAGACAATCAAAAATTATTGTCTTGTTTTGGGGGAAAATAACTCAAAACTCAAAGTGAGTTTTTGTTTAAAATAAGATAAATAATCTGCCAATGGGATAAGCAAAATAATCTTAATTCAAACAGAAAACAAGATTATTTTGCTTACCCCATTGGCAAATTATTTTGCTTATTTTAAGCAAAAACTCACTTGATTTTTTAACAAGACGAAAACTTTAGCTTGTCTAGTAAATGCTTCTTAATGTAAGAATTTTTTGATTTGAAGGCAAAAATACTAAGTAAGAACAGCATTTTATGCAGTGTAATATTTTAGAATGAGCTTTGGCATTCATTGTCTTTACAAAATGGATCCATATAGTTTAGCTTAGTGAAGTTAGATGTGTTAACGTCAGATGCAATTTACTATAATTTTTTTGGCTGCAATTTTACCCTCAGTGCAGAAGGCCACAGGAGAGAGACACAATCATGTATTATCAGGGTGGACACTGTCCTGTGAAGTCAGTGTAGCGGAAATAGCACTGAAGAAGTTTGTGATTCAGTTTGAGGTGCTGTATGGTATTAAGAATGTGTCATTCAATGTACACCTGTTGACACACCTTGCAAACAGTGTTAAGAACTGGGGTCCTTTGTGGGCAACATCAACATTTTCATTTGAATCTTTCAATGGTACTTTATTAAAGTACTTCAATGGGACTACTCATGTCCCTGTTCAAATAGTGAAGACATTCCTTAAGTGGAAGAGTCTGCGAAAAAGGGTGGAAAAATGTTTAGTCAACACAGACGATAAACTAAAAGACCTCTTCTCCCAACTTCAAAATAGTAAAAAATCTGACTGGAAATGTCACTGTGTTTGGTCCTCATTCTGACACTGTAAGTGGATCACATGTCTTTGCCATAGAAGAATTGAATGGTGGTATAGTGTGTAAGTGTACATCCTACACTCGTTTCCTAATCGGTGAGACACTGTTTCATGCAGAAGCTAACAGCAGATTAAAGAAAAGAAATAACTCTATTGCAGAGTTAAAAGATGGGACATTGTGTAAAATCTTGAGCTTAGTTTCTTACGAAAATGTCACCAGTGCTTCAGACAGTGATGGTGGGAAAAAATGCTGTGTAGTTGTGCAGAATCTTGTAAAGTCAAGAAGACCATTGTGTAGGGACATTCAATTGAATATCTCATCCAAGTTTGTGTATGAGGTGTCTGAAAGCAGTTATGTGTGTGCTGTGAAAACTGACTCATTTAAAAGAAAATGTGTAATGGTAGAATTACAGGACAGCACATTTGTCATACCTCTCCCAAATAATGTTGAATGGGACTGAAGGGTTTGTACAGTATAGCTGAATACCATAGAAACTAGATTTACACCATCAGAAACATGCTTTTTGTGAGAATAAAGAGTTGACAATGTGCTTTAAGATAAATGGTTTCTTTGACTGAATAGAAATGAAATAACAATCCTTTGTAAAAATGTGCTGTATATACTCAATGTAACCAATAAATCAATAAGTGTATATTAGAGCACATGTAAGTACTGAGATCATTAAAAAATCTGCATATTAACCAGCTATGCCGTGTGCTTTATGATTTAGAAATGATTTTCTTTACAGATATACAACACATTACTATTACATTAACTACTTATACTGTAGCCTACTCCACTCTCATAAATGAAACTCAATGTAAAAATACTTTACTGACACTCTTGTAGATGAGTTTATATGGCAGGAGCTAGAGATGATAATCTCAACAATAGTTCAAATTAAGCACATTCAATGTTGAATACCTTAACATATTTAGTATCTCAAAGTTTCTGTATAAACATGCACTACAAAAACATAATGATTTAAACTGGTTTAAAACTTAAGTAGATATTATTATGAAGTGCATTTTTAATAAGTGCACTTAAAGTATGTTTAGAAATATTGTCATGAATGTTTACTTTCTTTAGGTAAAAATTAATTAGACATTATTACAAAGTGCACTTTTAAAAAGTGCAATTAAGTGTGTTTAGAAATATTGTCATGAAAGTGTACTTTTTTAAGTAAAAATGAATTAGACATTATTACAAAGTACACTTTTAAAAAGTGCACTTAAGTGTGTTTAGAAATATTGTCATGAAAGTGTACTTTCTTTAGGTAAAAATTAATTAGACATTATTACAAAGTACACTTTAAATAAGTGCACTTAAGTGTGTTTAGAAATATTGTCATGAAAGTGTACTTTTTTAAGTAAAAATGAATTAGACATTATTACAAAGTACACTTTTAAAAAGTGCACTTAAGTGTGTTTAGAAATATTGTCATGAAAGTGTACTTTCTTTAGGTAAAAATTAATTAGACATTATTACAAAGTACACTTTTAAAAAGTGCACTTAAGTGTGTTTAGAAATATTGTCATGAAAGTGTACTTTATTTAAGTGAAACTTAATTAGACATTATTACAAAGTGCACTTTTAAAAAGTGCACTTAAGTGTGTTTAGAAATATTGTCATGAATGTTTACTTTCTTTAGGTAAAAATTTATTAGACATTATTACAAAGTGCACTTTTAAAAAGTGCACTTAAGTGTGTTTAGAAATATTGTCATGAAAGTGTACTTTTTTAAGTAAAAATTAATTAGACATTATTACAAAGTGCACTTTTAAAAAGTGCACTTAAGTGTGTTTAGAAATATTGTCATGAAAGTGTACTTTTTTAAGTAAAAATTAATTAGATATTATTACAAAGTACATTTTAAATAAGTGCACTTAAGTGTGTTTAGAAATATTGTCATGAAAGTGTACTTTATTTAAGTAAAAATTAATTAGACATTATTACAAAGTACACTTTTAAAAAGTGCACTTAAGTGTGTTTAGAAATATTGTCATGAAAGTGTACTTTTTTAAGTAAAAATTAATTAAATATTATTACAAAGTACACTTTTAAAAAGTGCAATTAAGTGTGTTTAGAAATATTGTCATGAAAGTGTACTTTATTTAAGTGAAACTTAATTAGACATTATTACAAAGTGCACTTTTAAAAAGTGCACTTAAGTGTGTTTAGAAATATTGTCATGAAAGTGTACTTTATTTAAGTGAAAATTAATTAGACATTATTACAAAGTACACTTTTAAAAAGTGCACTTAAGTGTGTTTAGAAATATTGTCATGAAAGTGTACTTTTTTAAGTAAAAATTAATTAGACATTATTACAAAGTACACTTTAAATAAGTGCACTTAAGTGTGTTTAGAAATATTGTCATGAAAGTGTACTTTATTTAAGTGAAACTTAATTAGACATTATTACAAAGTACACTTTTAAAAAGTGCACTTAAGTGTGTTTAGAAATATTGTCATGAAAGTGTACTTTATTTAAGTGAAAATTAATTAGACATTATTACAAAGTACACTTTAAATAAGTGCACTTAAGTGTGTTTAGAAATATTGTCATGAAAGTGTACTTTATTTAAGTAAAAATGAATTAGACATTATTACAAAGTACACTTTAAATAAGTGCACTTAAGTGTGTTTAGAAATATTGTCATGAAAGTGTACTTTATTTAAGTGAAACTTAATTAGACATTATTACAAAGTGCACTTTTAAAAAGTGCACTTAAGTGTGTTTAGAAATATTGTCATGAAAGTGTACTTTTTTAAGTAAAAATTTATTAGATATTATTACAAAGTACACTTTTAAAAAGTGCACTTAGTTGTGTTTAGAAATATTGTCATGAAAGTGTACTTTATTTAAGTGAAACTTAATTAGACATTATTACAAAGTACACTTTAAATAAGTGCACTTAAGTGTGTTTAGAAATATTGTCATGAAAGTGTACTTTTTTAAGTAAAAATTTATTAGATATTATTACAAAGTACACTTTAAATAAGTGCACTTAAGTGTGTTTAGAAATATTGTCATAAAGTGTATTCTCTTTAAGTACACTTAAGTGGCCTTTAATTTTAATTATATCATATTATCTGCAAGTGCACTTTTTAAAAAGTATACTTTTAATATTTTAAGTAAACAAAAAGTACACTTTCAATACAATTAAGCACACTTCTTTTTCACAAGGGTCTGTTCTTCAGAGTTTTCTTTTCAAGACGCATTCATTGTACTGCTTTAATTTCTCTGTAAAAAGAATACACTCCAGAAATCAGAATTGAGTAACTCACAATTTTCACCACTGATGCGATTCAGTATTAAATATAAATGAAAGTTTTATGAAAGTTATTTGCTATATACATGGACTAAAATTTTAAATCGCCACGTGAAAACACATTACATTAAAATATGCACTTTAATAAGCCGACAGAAAGCAGGTTAATGCGTTAACATGCTGAACGAAATCGATGTAAGGGACAAAAATCTAGCAGTGACGAAAGGTTAATGCCTAATGCACTTTGAAGCCTGGCAAACGATCAAGATAAATGAAGTGTTTGCAGCAGATGGCACCGCGAGCTCGTGCAGCGCTAACAGAATGCATACCATTTGTGCGTGTGTTAGAAAATGTAATATTCTGCAGTTATTTTTAGTAATTGTTTTAAGGGATAGTTCATCCAAAAATGAAAATGTGATGTTTATCTGCTTACCCCCAAGGCATCCAAGATATAGGTGTCTTTGTTTCTTCAGTAGAACACAAATTAAGATTTTTAACTCCAACCGTTGCAGTCTGTCAGTCGTATAATGCATGTGAATGCTAACAAAATCTATGAGAGTAAAAAAAAAACATGCACAGACAAATCCAGCAGCCGTATCACCCTGTAGCCCAAGACTGGTTTCCCACTGAAGCTAAGCAGGGCTGAGCCTGGTCAGTACCTGGATGGGAGACCAACTGGGAAAACTAGGTAGCTGCTGGTAGAGGTGTTAGTGAGGCCAGCAGGGGGCGCTCAACCTGTGGTCTGTGTGGGTCCTAACGCCCCAGTATAGTGATGGGGACACTATACTGTAACAAGCACTGTCCTTCGGATGAGACGTTAAACCGAGGTCCTGACTCTCTGTGGTCATTAAAAATCCCAGGATGTCCTTCAATAAAAAGAGTAGGGGTGTAACCCCGGCATCCTGGCCAAATTTGCCCATTGGCCTCTGTCCATCATGGCCTCCTAATCATCCCCATATATATATATATATATATATATATATATATATATATATATATATATATGATTGGCTTCATCAGTTAGCGCGTGATGCATGGAGTCACCGGACTGATTATTCGCCTTAGCCAATCACGTTGACAGGAAAAAAATAAACATAATGTAGCGACGGCAGAAGTACCGATATACCAAATAGCGCAGTAAAAGTACCGATACAGCACTTAAAATGTACTCAAGTAAAAGTAAAAGTACACTGTTTTTAAACTACTTAATAAAGTACAATTCCTGAGAAAAACTACTCCGTTACAGTAACGAGAGTATTTGTAATTCGTTACTTTACACCACTGGTCATATGTTTTATACAACCATTTTCCACTCTCTCTCTGACCCTCAGAATTAAACAGACATGTTTCTGCTTCTCGTTGAAAGAGTAGATTCAACCAGAAATCATCATCTAGTAATGTTGGGAGTAACGCATTACAAGTAACTCGAGCTACATAATAAGATTACTTTTTTCAAGTAACTAGTAAAGTAACTTTTTTTAAATAGGCGACACAAGTTCCTTTGTTTTTCCATTTATTGACTGACAGCTCTCCTGTCCTCATGTTGAGAGAAATCGTAAGCGGAGAGGCGTTGTGTGCGAACATGATAATTATTGTACTTCTAGACTAAATGTGAGCATTTACTCCTGGTGGTGATAATGAGAAAAGATCTAGAACGTTTAGATGTTTTAAACTGACTATGCCTATCCCACACAACCTCATTTTTGATTGCAGTTGCATTTATATATGGCATCTACCCAGACTAAGGTTGCTTTATGACAGATGCTGAAAGGTTCCACACAAATTGTTAAGATCTCACTGAAATGACTAGAGAAAAATATAGGTTCTTATTTTTAATATTGAGATCTTTAAAAAATTGCAGTTCTTATGTGGTAGCCAAAGCACTTAAAGCAACAGCACAACATTTATAGCTAACAACTGGAATATATTCTTCCTCTGGTCTTTTGGAATAATTGTATTTATACCATATCGGGACAATTTCTAATGGTGTGAAATATGGTCCCACAAAAACTCCCAACACCCCTCATCAACAAAGATCGCCCATCCTTTTAAATTTCAAGCTAATTTGTGATACCCTTAAAAAAATATTGAACCCAGAAATGAAATTTATGTCTTCATGATCATTTATGCCATTGTAAACATGTATAAGTTTCTTTTGTCTGTGGAACATAAGAAGGTGTTCTGAAGAATCTTTGAATGGTTTTGTTTTCATACATTTGTAGCTCATTTATTTTCTGTCTTTAAGATCCACGTAGGAGACATTATTTGGATCAGAGAAGAGGTGTGGAAGAAAATTAATTCAGCTACAAAGGACTCTCTCTATATCAAGGAGATGGCTGTGGCACTGTGGGGGACAAATACGTTAAAAAGCAGAAGTGTGTCAGGAAAGGAGTGTCCCACAAATAAATATTCTGCAAAGCCTCCCCTGACACCCTCCAAGCTGCAGATTTTGAGAGGTAAGCTATTTTTTCTATTTATTCATTCATGTACTGTAAAATGGTTTTACATTAGTTTAAAAGTTGTAATGTTTGCAAAGCTGTTAATGTTCAGATATCCTTATTCATAGTCATGCATTTATACTTGATTATTGGTCAATATAATATATAGAACATAATTAAACCTTCAGACGTATATTTAATTTAATTGGGGTATAAAGAAAAGATTACTATACATCAACTATTTAGCTTTATATTAGCTATAAATAAAGAACAACTATCAGAGGCATGTTTCTAAATTACTGCAGGATACTAAAAAGGGAAAATATGCAACAAAGACGTGACACTATAATTTGCCTTTCTAAGTTTTACTAGTTGAAAAGTGACAAATTAATAATCTAAATTATTTCTCTTTCAAGTCTGCTTCAGTGACTGGCTCAAACAAAGGGAACCTGAAAAAGGAGAGCGAGAGAAGAGGAGGAAGAAAGTGGGATATATCGCAAAAAATACAGGACATTAAAGAAGAAAGAAAACATGAAAATGTATAATATGTCTACAATTCTGTTGTTGTTAACGTCTATAGTTACAATTGCTGATATATATATATATATCTATATCAGTGGGTTGTTTTCTCAAGATCAAATAAACACAATTTGTTTGAATGGTTGCTTGTGCTCCTGAAGATTATTTAAAGTGTACTTATTTACGTTATTTGTCTCAACACCCAGTGGCAAGAAAAACAGAGAAGACACCATGTTATCACCCTTACGAAAATGAGTTTACTACAAACAGTTAAACCATGGTAACCACAAATGAATCATGGCTTTGCTACTCTAACCATAGTTTAACCATGGTATTTGTGCTAAAACTGTGGTTATATAAATGGTAATCAATTAGCCAAAAAACATGGTTACTTCACTTTTACTATAATAAAACCATGGTTAATTTTCATAAGGGCAATCAATCAGTCAGACCAACACTGACCAGCTAAAAAAGTGTTTAAAACCAGCTAAAACCAGCCTGACCATTTTAGTATGAGTGTACTACTTTACAAAGCTGAGAGCACTAAACGATATTCAAAGTCACATTACACGCTTTTAACTTTAAATAAGGCGCATAAACACTACCTGAGATTATCACTGCCATGTTTTGTGTTGTTGTTCCAGCCGAGACGTCACAGAAATAGAAACCGTTTCTAAAATAGATCGCGTGTTGCCATCGCGGCTGGTTAGGACAAAAACTCGAATTAACATGGAAAAGACACCTTTTATCACACGTCACGGCGTGTGTATGTAGTGAGGTCATGTGACGCTGTTAACACGTCACCATCATTTAAGATGTGGCCAATGAGTTATCGCCCCATTGGAGTATATAATCCTGTTGTTTATGCTTCTTGGAGTGCGTCATGGTCGAAAGCCGTGTAGTTTAGCTGTTTGAGCCTAGTGTTATCCAGTGACATTGTGCGATTTTCATGTGTTAACATGGGACTGCACTACATATTGAAACATCTCGGCAGATCTGTGACTTACGCTAGGATCTTATCTGTGGACTTCAGTTCTTCCTTCAATACCATCATGCCTGATGTTCTCACAGCCAAACCCAACCTCAGTCTGTCAGTGGATCATCAGCTTCCTGACAGACAGGCAACAGCTAGTGAGACTGGGAAAACTCATATCCAGGACTCTTACAATCAGCACTCTCACGTTCACACGAACAAACAAGTTCAAACTACGGATTTCAAAGATTCAAAGACTATGGATGGATGGACAGATGGACGGATGAACAGTAATGTGAGGGTTTTAGTCCTCCCTCTCTTCTTTCTCCATCAAAATCTTCCTTGATCCATGTTTCCAAAAAAAAAAAAAAATCATTCTGAAGCCATCCTGATTTACTAAAAGATAACGGGGTAGTTATACTGAATATCGTACATAGACATGAAGAGCAGCATGATTGTGAATGTGATATTACTTTTAACTTTAAGACAAAATCTGATTTGTTAGTATGCTGATTTTTTTCCTCGACCACTGGTGAAAGAAAACTTATTCTTTATAAACTTTGCTCAACACTGTCATTGTGTTGTGTGTGATGGTCCATCAGCAGCTGCAGTATCTCTCAGCTGTATCAGTGCAGTCACTGTGACGTCTGACTGACACAGGTTTTTGTACGACTCTTTATCACTGTGTGAACACATACTGACTGTTTGGATAGTGTACACTCTGACAGTAATAATCTCCTGTATCTTCAGTCTGGACTCCACTGATGCTCAGAGTGAAATCACTGCCAGATCCACTGCCACTGAATCTAGATGGAGTTCCTGACTGGAGGGTGTTTATATAATAAATCAGGAGTTTAGGAGCTTCTCCAGGTTTCTGCTGATACCAGGCTAAACGATCACCACTATACACACTACTGCTGGTTTTACAGGTTATTCTGACTTCTTGTCCTGGTTGAGCTGTTATTGATGGACTCTGAGTTACTGTGTACTGTCCTCTACACTCTGAGAGAAAACAGAAATGAAAATGAAAATTATTTATATTTTAAATTTGAAAGGAATCATTAATCATTATGAATATTTTAGTACAAACCTTGAGCAAACAGAGTGAGAGTCCAGATGAAGATGTTGATGGTGTTCATTGTTGTTCTTGTGTCTTGTTTGATGATGAAGATTGTGTTCTGTTCTGCTCTCAGTCATGAAGTGTTAAACTCACAGCACTATAAACACTCTCAGACTGAAGCATGTGCTGACAATGCAAAGAAGTGGGCAGGATTTACAACAGCTTGTGCTCATAACACACTCACACACACTAGAGTTACAGAAATACAAATAATTATATATTCTGACAATTTGTATTTTTATTATTAACAATACAATACTCTTCCCAGTTGTATTTCTCTGCAGTGACACAAACCGTGTCTGATAATTAAGGTCAGTCTGTCGTGTCTGTGCTCTGGTTCTGCTGTCCGACAGTCTGTCTTTGGACTGAGTTTTTGCCGTTTGTCTTTATTATTCAACTTTTGGTTTGATCTGAATTTGATAATATGTTAGTCAAATGTGAACCTGGTGTCCATTATTTGAGCTGTTGGTTTATTTTCCCTTTGAGTTAGACAGGAGCTGCACTAGTACTAATGGAAATACTTTACTAGATACTGCAAAGTGTACTGACATTTATAAAATGATCTGGACTCGAAATCAGTTCACATTAGTCCAGATTAAACCACGTCCATCTGAAATGTTTACAATTATTGATTTATTGATTTTTCTGTGGATCCCGAAGATTGAGCAGCATATGAAGAACAGAAGCATCATTATGAGAAACGTCTCGGTTACGTATGTAACCCTCGTTCCCTGAAGGAAGGGAATGGAGACGTTACGTCAGTTACTGACGGAATGGGGGTTTCGCTTAGAAGCCAATCGCCTTTGAGCTCTACAAAACGAGCCAATGGCATGAAAATGCCATGGGTCTGCGGAATTTGCATGCCGCAACCCCGCCCCACGGCGTGGGTATAAAGGGCGTTGTGTGGCAATCTCGCATTATGTTTACCTGCTGAAGAGCCGAGGCATGAGCGCCCGGCCAGTTCCAGCGGTACAGCGGTCATGGCAGGGGGACGTAACGTCTCCGTTCCCTTCCTTCAGGGAACGAGGGTTACATACGTAACCGAGACGTTCCCTTTCAGTCAGTACACTACGAGTTACGTCAGTTACTGACGGAATGGGGGTCCCAATACAATCTCGCCATGACGGCTGTCTTCCAGCGTCCTGCGCTGACCCGGGCTCCCTGCCGTGAGTGTGGCACGAACGAGGGGCTAGGCTCAACGCTACCAAGGTACACTGGGAAGCATATCCCACGTGGAGAATGCAACACAATGCCAACCCAAAGGGGGGGACTTGAAGAATACACCTATGACCCGAAGGAGCTGCATAGGGAACACTCTGGGGTATCCAGCCGAAGGTGGAATATTTCAACCCCAGGCGTGGCAAGGTGTCTTGCCAAGGGAAGACACGAGCTACAAGAGACTTACCGTGGAAATACACATGTGGGGGTTACCCAGCGGGGGAACCATGCACACGGAGGCACCTAGCCGAACACGAGGGGTGGCCTGAAAAGGGCACTCGCTCTGGTGACGACATCGACAGTGCTGGAGGAGCTCAGGGCTTACTGGGGAAGCTCACCTGAGAGGAATAGCGCACGCATCCAGTCCGCGGAGTGGAATGGCGCAGCAAGCGAAGACACCTGAGCCTGTCCGGTTACTGGCCAGTAGGGGCGAGTACACGAGAGGATACAGGCTCCACTCGGAGATTATAAAATCTTGCGAATGTGTTGGGTGTCGCCCAGCCTGCAGCTCTACAAACGTCTGTTAGCGAGGCGCCATGCGCTAGAGCCCAAGAGGAGGCAACACTCCTGGTGGAGTGTGCTCTTACCCCGAGGGGGCATGGCATGCCCTGGACTTGATATGCCAGGACAATGGCGTTCACTATCCAGTGGGACAACCTCTGCTTGGAGAGAGCCTTCCCTTTCTGCTGCCCTCCGTAACAGACAAAGAGCTGGTCTGAGGTCCTGAAACACTGCGTCCGGTCTACGTAAGCGCGAAGGGCGCGTACTGGACAGAGCAGTGCCAAGGCTGGGTCTGCCTCCTCCAAGGGCAGCGCTTGCAGGTTCACCACCTGGTCCCTGAAGGGAGTGGTGGGAACCTTGGGCACGTATCCAGGCCGGGGTCTCAGGATGACGTGAGAATTGGCCGGCCCGAATTCCAGGCACGCTTCGTCAACCGAAAATGCCTGCAGGTCCCCTACCCTCTTGATGGAGGCCAAAGCAGTCAGGAGCGCCACTTTCAATGAAAGGAACTTCAGCTCGACTGACTGCAATGGCTCAAAGGGAGCCTTTTGCAGGGCAGCTAAGACCACTGCTAGGTCCCAAGAGGGTACCTGAGGTGGGCGAGGAGGATTCAACCTCCTCGCACCTCTGAGGAACCTACTGACCAGGTCATGCTGTCCAACCGTTTTAGAATCCACCAGGTCATGATGAGCTGAAATAGCAGCCACATAGACCTTCAGGGTGGAGGGAGACAGCCTTCGCTCCAACCCTTCCTGGAGGAAGGAGAGCACGGACCCGATCGAGCATCTTCTGGGGTCCTCTCGCCGAGAGGAGCACCAAGTGACGAAGAGGTTCCACTTCAACGCATAGGCCTGTCTGGTAGACAGGGCTCTAGCGGAAGTGATGGTAGCCGCCACCTGAGGTGGCAGGGTACTCAAACCTGCCGCGTCCCGTCCAGGTTCCACACGTGGAGGTTCCACAGGTCGGGACGCGGGTGCCATATGGTGCCCCGTCTCTGAGACAGGAGGTCCTGTCTCAGAGGGATCGACCAGGGAGGTGCTGTCGCAAGGAGTACAAGTTCTGAGAACCAGGTCCGGCCGGGCCAATATGGGGCGACCAAAAGGACCTGCTCCCTGTCCTCCCTGATCTTGCACAGAACCTGTGCGAGAAGGCTCACTGGGGGAAACGCATATTTGCGTGGGCCCCGCGGCCAGCTGTGCGCTAGTGCATCCGTGCCGAGGGTCCCCTCGGTCAGGGAATAGTACCAGCGGCAATGGGAAGAGTCGCGGGAGGCAAACAGATCTATCTGTGCGTCGCCAAACTGCTCCCAAATCAGCTGAACCGTCTGGGGATGGAGTCTCCATTCCCCCGGGAGCGGCTGGAACCGCGACAGCTCGTCGGCTGCGCAGTTCAGGTCTCCCGGGATGTGAACGGCACGAAGCGACCTCAGATGCTTCTGACTCCATAGGAGGAGATGGCGGGCGAGTTGCGACATCCGGCGGGAGCGTAGACCACCTTGTCGGTTGATGTACGCTACTGTCGCCGTGCTGTCTGAACGGACCAGAACGTGTTTGTCCTTGAGCAGGGCTCGAAAGCGGTGCAGGGCAAGACGTACGGCCAGCAACTCGAGGCAATTGACATGCCATAGGCGCTGGGGTCCTATCCAGGAGCCCGCGGCAGCATGTCCCTTGCACATGGCGCCCCAGCCCGTGGAAGAGGCATCTGTTGTGACAACAACATGCCTGGAAACTCGTTCTAGGGAAACACCTGCCCGTAGAAAGCTGAGGTTCGACCACGGGGTGAAGGTCTGACGGCAGGCTCGGGTCACTGGGACCTGGAGGGTGCCGTGTTGCCATGCCCATCTCGGGACTCGATCGCAGAGCCAGTGCTGAAGCGGTCTCATATGGAGCAGACCAAGCGGGGTCACCGCGGCTGCTGACGCCATATGCCCCAGGAGCCTCTGAAAAAGTTTCAGTGGAACCGCACTCTTGCCCTCGAACTGGCGAAGACAAGTCAGCAGAGACTGCGCGCGCTCGCTCATAAGCTGCGCGGACATGGCGACCGAGTCGATTTCCATACCGAGAAAAGAGATCCTCTGCGCTGGGGAGAGTTTGCTCTTTTCCCAGTTGACCCGAAGGCCCAGACGGGCGAGGTGCTGAAGCACCAGATCCCTGTGTTCGCAGACCTGATCCCGAGAGTGGCCTAGAATCAGCCAGTCGTCGAGATAGTTCAGGATGCGAACCCCGTGTTGCCTGAGCGGCACAAGGGCTGCCTCGACAATCTTCGTAAAGACGCGAGGGGACAGGGCTAGCCCGAAGGGGAGAACCGTGTACTGATATGCCTGCCCCTCGAAGGCAAACCGTAGAAACGGTCTGTGTCGAGGAAGAATGGAGACATGAAAGTACGCGTCCTTCAGGTCGATCGCTGCAAACCAATCCGAGGGACGAACGCACTCGAAAATGCGTTTGGCTGTCAACATCTTGAATGGAAGCCTGTGCAGGGTTCGGTTCAAGACGCGCAGGTCCAGGATTGGCCGTAACCCACCGGTTTTCTTGGGTACAATGAAGTAAGGGCTGTAGAAGCCGGACTTCATCTCGGCTGGAGGGACGATCTCGATCGCACCCTTCGCCAGTAGGGTGTCGACCTCCGCACGCATGACAGGGGCATTGCCACCCACCACGGTGTAGCGGACTCCCCGAAAGCGGGGAGGAGACCGAGCGAACTGAATCGCATAGCCGAACCGGATGGTGCGAGCGAGCCAACTGGACAGGTTGGGAAGCGCTAGCCAGGCTCCCAAGAACTGAACCAGCGGGGTCATGCGAACCACCGGCGTACCCCCGATGGGGCAGCGAGAGACCAGGGAAGGACCAGCGTTCCACGGGGGTCTCGTCTGCCAGGGGGCTGGCGACAGAGGGGGCCGAGAGCGGCGAGGCCATGGGGCGTCGCGCACTGCCAGCCGCGCCCTCTTGAGGCTCGGAGGTGAGAATGTCAGTTCTTTCTTTAACCATTGATAGGGTACCGCCGGCCGTGAGGCGGAAGGGAAAAACAAAAGATTCTCCCCCGGCCCTCCACCGGGGGAAGGAGTGGTCCTGCTACCATCTCCTGGGAAAGAACCGAGGTCACCTCCGAGCCGCCCGTCTCAGGACCGCCGCTTAGACTGCCGTTTGGCAGGCTGGGGGGCTGGGACGGGCGGGGCCGCCTTTCTGCGACATCCTCCACGCCTCGGCCCGGGTGAAGGCTGCTGCTGGGGCCGGGCAGGAGGGGCGGGAGTCGCAGGGGGGCGGCCTCGGCGGGGAGCAGACTGAGGCATCTGTGCCGGCGGCTGGGTGGAGGCAGCAGCTGGGCGCCGGGGCAGAATATGTTTAATTGCCTCAGTCTGCTTCTGAGCGGTCGAGAACTGTTGGGCGAAGTCCTCGACCGCCCCGCCGAATAGCCCATCCTGGGAAATGGGAGAATTGAGGAAACGTGTCCGCTCAGATTCTCTCATATCAGCCAGGTTGAGCCATAGATGTCGCTCCTGGACCACCGAAGTGGACATCACCTGACCAAGAGAGCGAGCGGTCACCTTCGTCGCTCGTAGAGCGAGGTCGGTGGCCGTCCGCAACTCCTGCATTAACGCAGGGTCAGCATTGCCCTCGTGCATGTCCATGAGCACCTTGGCCTGATAGACCTGTAGGGTGGCCATGGCATGCAGGGCGGACGCGGCATGGCCCGCAGCTCTGTAGGTCTTCGCCGTCAACGTGGACGTGAATCTACAGGCTTTGGACGGGTGCTTTGGGTCACCGCGCCATGTCGAAGCACTCTGAGGACACAGTTGCATCGCAACAGAGCGCTCAACAGGGGGAACCCCAGTGTACCCTTTCACCGCGCCGCCATCGAGGGCAGTGAAGGCGGAAGTGGTTGCCGAGCGATCGCGAAAAGTCAGGGGAGACTTCCACGATTTCGACACCTCTTCATGCACTTCCGGGAAGAAAGGCACTGGGGGCTGACGGGCGCCTTCGGCGCGGGCCGCCCCCAGATACCAATCATCTAGCCGGGAACGCTCGGGACATGGCGGAGGGTTCCACACAAGCCCAATCGCCTCGGCCGCCCGGGCAAGCATGGCTGTGAGTTCCGGATCGGACTCGGGCAATGCTGGGACTCCCGAAGGAGGCAACATAGCCGAATCGTCATCTCCGGAGGAGTCCAGCCCACCTTGTGATGCGGCGATCGACATAGCATCCTCCGCGGGTGCACCAAATGAAACGCAGGGCCCCGAACGGGAAGCCCCGGCGCCCTCATCAGGCAACACCACGGGTTGCAGTGTGCAGGAGGGGGGTGTGGCCCGAGGAGGATTCGTCGAGTTGTTCCACACCGTAACCCTCAGATCACCCTGACCACCAGCCAAAGTACCCCCTCCAGTGGAGGAAGTAGATTGGGGTGTGGTAGAGGGGACTCTCCCCCCATTACGGAGATCATGGAGTCTCGATCGCAACACTGAGATGGTCATGTTCCCGCAGTGAGAACATGACTCATCCATGAACGCGCGTTCAGCGTGCACGAGGCCCAAGCACGCCAAACAGCGATCATGACCATCAAACGGAGGTACCAGTCGACCGCACCCAGAAACGGAGCACGGGCGAGCCATCTTTAAAAAGACGTGCCACGTGCAGCTCTTTTAGAATGCAGAATGCCGAAGCACCCAGGGAGAACGCGCACGCTGTGCTCGATCACTGCACAGATCAGACAGGAAATGCGGAACTCGCTGGAACGTGCCGTAACACCAACACTCTGGAGAGAAACTCGTCTTGAAGAGGAAAGCGCTCAGGCAGTAAACTCGGCTCTGAAGCAAAAACATAATGCGAGATTGCCACGCAACGCCCTTTATACCCACGCCGTGGGGCGGGGTTGCGGCATGCAAATTCCGCAGACCCATGGCATTTTCATGCCATTGGCTCGTTTTGTAGAGCTCAAAGGCGATTGGCTTCTAAGCGAAACCCCCATTCCGTCAGTAACTGACGTAACTCGTAGTGTACTGACTGAAAGGGAACTCCACAACATCATCCATGATCAAAGAGGTCAAAGGTCACCTCAGAGGTCACAGCTCATCAAATATATTTCTTTAAACAGTGTTATATCAGAAATCATTGAGTCAATCTGAATGAGTGAGTGTTGAGAAGAGCTGAGGAGCTTCTAATATCAGTGTGTTGAAGTGTTGTTTCTCTCTCTCTGCTGGAGTGTGTGTTCACTCGAGTGGAATAGAGGTTTTTGTACGAGCGTTTCATTAGATTGTATCACTGTGGTGGACATTCGGTGGAGGAACCAAACTGGTGATCAAATGTAAGTCTGTCTATTTAATTACCTAATAAAAAAATACAGTTTAGATTTCAGAAAGTGTTTTACAGTTGAAACAAGAACAACATTTATTAATGATAATGATTATTAGATATTGTGGTGAAACTTCACTTGAAGCCTTTATGTATAATGCATTATAAAGATATTCATAATGTAGATTATAATGCCTTATATCTTTTCATAAATAATTGTAACCAAAGTTAAAATGCATTATAATATTTGCAAATTCCTTGTTGCATCTGAAATTGGTTGTTTGTCATGAGTTTTAATGCATTATAATTACTAAAGGTGTAACAATGAATAGATAATATTATAATGTGTTATAACTGTGGTTACAATTATTCATGAGATCATACATGCATTATAATGTGTATAACAATTCATAATTAATGCATTAAAATACTTTTATAATGTAATATGTATAAAGGCTTTAAGTGTTTCTGATATTGTTTAATAATTATTTAATCTAAATCAATGATATTGTCATGTTTATACATTCAGAAGAACGGCATTATTCCTTTCAACAAAACATCTAAACATATTTCCATAAAGCGTCTCACTATGAGTTTATTGAGTTTATTACAGGTTTGTTTTCCTTCATTTATTTCTACACTGAGTTCATATATAGTTCATCTTTTATTGTAGATATCATACATGGAGAAAAGAGATTTGACATCAGAATGTAAATGTTGTACTTTCTGTAGTTCAGTCAATGATACTGAATCTCTTTTGCTCATGTTGTGATTATAATTCAGTGCTTTATAATACAAACACAATTTATGTGTGACTTTTAATTCTGTGTGAAATTGAGTTACATTTTGAGTTGAATATCTCAGTAAAATGTAAGAACTTTATGTTCTGAGTTAAAAACGGCTGTAATTAAATCAGTCGGTGTATTACAATGTTCAGTTTGATTGATGAGGTTTGATGTAAATGTATATAGTGATTGTGTAGTTTGTATATTGTATATATATATCAGCTGTAGTGATGCTGAAGGACATGAAGGATCAGATTGTGGTGATTTTTGCTGCTGTTGAAATGCTGTGAATGAAAGTGCAGTGTGTTTTCTTTGTGTTTGTGAATGTGTTGTGTTTGTCTCCTGCAGCTGGTCCCACAGTGAAGCCCTCAGTGTCTCTGCTGCCGCCCTCTTCTCTGCAGATCTCTGGAGACTCAGCCGCACTGCTCTGCCTGCTCAGCTCTTACTCTCCACAGGGGGCGCTGGTGAGCTGGACACTGGACGGGTCAGAGGTCACCGAGGGGGTTCTGACCAGCGCAGAGAGCCAGCAGGACGGCCGCTACAGCCGCAGTAGCGTCCTGACCCTCAGCAAAGCACGCTGGGAAGAGGGAGAGGTGTACGTCTGCAGAGTAACACATGATGGAGCTCCTCATGAGGTCTCGTTCCACAAGAGCTCTGAGTGCTGATGTTTCTCTCCTGAAGATGAGCCGTATCTGAGTGTCCTGTGTCAGGCAGGATTCACATGAGTCTAGTGCTGCAGCTGTAGTGATTTACAACTCAATACTGAAAGAGAGCTCGCGTGTCAAAGCACTGTGTGATCTTTCAATCTGCTGTGTTTGCTGCAACATTCAATAAAGCTTCTCAACAAGTTCACTTTGTGTCTGACAACATCATTCAACTAACAGATGAAGATGCAGGTGCTTTTCAGAAGGTTGATGTAGCAGTAAATGTCAAATAAAGCTCTTGGGGTTTGAACATGGTCTCTGGAGACAGAGCTGCTCTATTCTGAGAGGATCACAATCACTCCACCCTGACAATGCAAATGGGATTTTCAGTCTCACTCTTTGATTGGTTACAGGATCTGGACTGGAACAGACCACTTTCACTTCTGCTACACATTTACATTTAAAGAAGGGGGTGAACTTTAATATATAAAAATATCATACAAATCATTAAAAAAACATGATCCCAAATCAAGAATCAGCCGTTGTGACAGTAATTGTGTAAGAATGTAAATCTTTCTGTGGGTCAAATGGAAAGCGTCTCGTCCAGACAGCAGAAGTGACTGAATGCAGTCTGTTCAGTTTGATTGACAGGGATCATACAGTGGCAGGAACAAGTGTGTGAACTCTTGGTATGAACTGGTTTTCTGCAGTAATTTGCCATCAAATATGATCTGATCCTCATCTCAGTCACAACAATAGACACACACAATGTGCTTAAGCTGATAACACACACAATTCTAATCTTTATTGAACACACACATTAAACATTCACAGCGCTGGAGGGAAAAGTACGTTTTCACAGATGAGGCTTAATCCAGTCCCAGACTAAAACTCATGTTTGAGCTGTTTTAACTGAAAGCACATCTTAAAATATGTCAGTGCCATTGTTTTGTCTGAAGATGCACATGAGTAAAGTTTTTTTTTCCTAAGGCACATTTATGAAAGCTACTTAAATGTCCTAAATGAACTAAGGCCTAATCCTGGCTTAATCTAACCCTGTCTGTGAAACCAGGCCCACATGTCTCATATTTCATCTCTAGCATCTTCACTGACATTATTGTCATTATTGTCTCTTCATTAAACAGTTGGAAATGAGGCACAACTATGGCAATCATTGCAAAGTGAGGTCTGTACACGATCTGGCGTAGTTTACGCAACATATCGTGTACAGACCCCACATACCGGAAGTGATCACACGCTCAAGGTTGTTGGACATAGTGGTGTATTAGAGGTTAAAAACACCAAGGGCAGAAACAAGTACAGGAACTTACTCGATCAACCCCTGTCCCTGCTGGTCCCCTCCAGTCGTTTCAGTTCCATATGATGTCCTGCCCATTCTGTTGGTTTCGTCCAGCATGAAACCTGTCACTGACTTTCCCACCTCCTCTACCCATGGCAATTAGTACGTTTTGTACTTCTGCGGTTGACTCACTTGTAATGGCTTTTCTTTTATTGTAAAATAGTTATCATTTGTTTGTAGGAAAAAAAGGTTTAATGTTGTATCTTTTTTTTTCTTTTCTTTTTTTTTCTCTCGAGGTTTAGAGTCCCAGGGATCCCACACCTGGGACTTTCAAAAACACAACAAAAAATCTTAACTTTGAAGTAGATTTTTTTTCTCCAAAAAAGGAACCCTAAAGCCAAGTAGAACATAAAAAAAAAAAAAATTGGGTGTGAATCACTAATCTGGCATAAGGCGTTGGTGTTTTTTCTTAAATGCACTGAATGTTCGCACAGCAGTAGAGTTCTCCTTACAGCATCGTAGGCTCACATCAGGGCTCACATCAATATAACTGATCCACCTAGCATTTGCACTTGCAGGTACAGTGGATGGGTGGACCCTTTCAACCAACTCCTCTTCAAGTTGCTAATTCTCCTCTTCTTCTGGCACTTCTTCTCTTTTTTGATCCTGAACCTGAGGACGTAGACAGGCAGGTCTAGATGGCACAACCGGAGGCAGGACCAGCTTGTGGATCATCCCCACAGAGCTGAGAAAGGCCAGAACAGTCATCAATCGGTCTTTTGGCATGCTCCTAGGTAGGCAGGCTATACATGTCTCCAGCCATGGCATCCCATGCTCACAATATTTCTTGAGGTTCTGGGGGAAGGACAGATCCAACTCCTCAATTTTTGCACATACATCTCCAAGGTAGGCTGCTGCCCGAGAAGCAGCGGATGAAATCTGACTTGGGCGATACAGCTCAACAAAGTGCTTATTCCAATGGGCCTTCCGGTTCCGGTTTTCATCCAAGTATTTGTTATATGGGAAGAACTTTAACTTGGACAGTCAGAGCTCCAAACAATGGACGGGATCCAGGCTCATGGAAGTCACCATATCCACTGCCCTCCCGAATGTGTGGGGATAGCCAAAACCTTTCCGCTTACAAACTTCCCTGGCCAACTCACCAACTGTCTGGCAGTGCGTTAATTGCCCGATTGGACAGTCAGGCCCTTTCAAGAAATCCATCAGAATGCGATCATTCCTCTGATACAAGTCCGATAGAAGAATCCTGACCAAATCATCCTCCACCACTTGTGGACCGGCCATAAGGGAATCAGTAAGGGGAAAGATGCTTAGTACACTTGACTTATGGAATTCCAGGTCTCCAAGGGAGGAGGAGATTCTCCTACACTCGCAGACCCTATCGGACCCAGGCCACGAAATCCCCTCATCCGAGTCAAGCTGTTTGCATTGGTTGTGCAAACTCCAAAGGGTGAGGCATACTGCCTCGATGAGGAGCAAATTGGCCGTTTGATAAAGAAATGCTCCACAGCAAGTTCAAGCTGGAATGCCTTCCATGAACTCTCGTAACCACCCAGTCCTTTATGATTGTGGAGAAGGTCGAAAAGGGTGGTGCTCAAGTAGGTGGCTAAAGGGCAAACAATGTGGCGGAGACCTAATCCATCTTCATCATCTTGGAAAGGTATGAGCATTGGTTTCTAAAAAATTGTCCAACATGGGTAGCACAAAAAAAAACACTTGGGTCCAGCACCTCCGGAAAGGCAGGACGCACCCTTCAGCCTCACAAAGGTCCTTGAATGAGTTTTAAGGGCCAGGTCATCACGTGTTGCATCCTGTGTCAGCATGCGCCGATGCTTATCGATGTGAAGATCACACAGTGATCACACGACTGACAGGATGCTTAGCGGGGGAGGCCTGATGAGAATGAGGAGTAACAGTATACAAGCATAATGCCGCACAACCTGAGAAAGTTGGAATTGAACATCAAGTAACATGTGGTCGGTGTTTGTCTGGAAGTTTGCCGTTTCAGCCATCGAGTACGCAGAGAACATAGGGTCAGGGCTTGACTCAGGATCACCCCCATGGGCTGCAGGACCAAACTCAGGGAATGACTCAGAAATGCCCTTGGAGGCTGCTGAAATGCCCTCCGGTGCTATTAGAGTAGGCTCTGGAGCAAAGTCTGTGTCCTTCACTGCACTGGCAGGAAAAATGGGTTTTTCGGACGATTCTAAGGCTAAATAGACATTGGGAACAGCCTCTGTTGCTGTCACAAGACCAACAAGAACTGGTGATTCTGGCTTCTCTGGAACTGGAGAGGACTCCATACATCTGTGGGCATGACATGACTGGCAAATTTGACCTCTGTTGGTACAACATGAAGGGCAGGCGACTCAGACACAGCCACTTTGGTCATGGCAGGGAGAAAAGACAGCTGTGGGGTATCATCTATGGCCCTGACAAGTAGTGCAGACACCTCTGGGATGGACTTTGTTGAGACAGGTAGAATGAATGGCTCTGGGATAACCATCTGGGCCACACCAAAGGGTGCAAGACATTCTAGAGTAGCCTCTTTGGACATGATAGGAAGCGTGGGTTGCTCAGGTCTGGCAGTCTTGTCCATGGCAAAAGAAATTGGCTGCTCTGGGACATTAACAGTGTTCTTAACTGGACTCACAGGGATGATACGAGACTCTAGGAGAACAGTGGACTGTAAAACGCAGACCTTCCTTTTCCTCCGCTTGCGAGGTAGAGACAACAGTGAAGACTCACAAGTCTCTGGAGGTGTTGGAATGGGCGAAGTCTCCCAATTCAAACCCCTGCTGCCTCAGAACAGTTAACGCCAGTTGACGTGCCTTCCGCTCCTTAGCAGTGACTGGGGGAAGAATCCGAATGCTCATACTGCTGGGTCCTAAGTTGGCTGGATCATTCTGTCAGGATTCACTGGAAATAACAGGACCCAAGCGCAGAGATGAGCACAGGATTGAGCAGCCCGGGAACTAGCAGTCAGTGGAGTCTCAGGCTGGGCAGGACAGGACTCAAACACACAGACATACAACACAACAGGGGAGAAACAAGACAGAAGAACAAAACCACTCAAACATTAATAGTACCAGACAAGGCAAACACTAGAGTTAAGTGACTGAAAAACTAAACTATAAATTTAAGGGAAAGAACTAACAAACGCTCAAATAAATAGCTTAAGCAAAATAGGACTAAAGCAAAAGAAGGTAAAGAAGTATAAATAAGTACAGACACAGGCAAAATAACAAATCAAATAAAAAGCTAAAGTAACAAAGCAAGAATCGCAAGGATAAAAATAACTACACTCTGGATAAGAACACAATACTTCAGACAGATCTATGACACAAACACAACAATTCAGCAAAGACATGAAGGAAGGAAGCACAATATAAAGGGAGGAAAACACACAAGGACCAGGTGAGCACAATTAATGAAACAAGGACTAGAAAAGGACTAAACGAGGGGGCGTGGTAAGGGAAAACTAGGAGGTAAGACCAGGGGAGCACATGGCCAACATAAAGACAAAGCCATGTCCTCAAGCACAAAACAAACATGGAAACAATAAACAAAGACACAGGGCAGAGCCCTGACAGAGAGACGCAAAGCTCAATGTCGTTGACGTACCTGGACCAGCTGTGGTTGGTCTACACACATGTGCGTTTCTCAGCCTTGTGACAGGAAATGTTGATGCGACGGCTGAAAGAGAAAACAATGAACATGAGGTACGACAAACAAAAGAGAGTACCCAACAACACATTAAAAGCATCAAAGAACTAAAAGAAAAATACCCAGACCAATTTGATCAAATGGGCAGTTTCAATGGCACAGCAAAGCTCATCCTAAAGGAAGGTGCCGGTCCATTCATCGACCCACCACGCAAATGAAATACTACCAAAACAATTAGATGAAGCTGACCACCTTCACAAGTGTTAGTCTTTCAATCTCAATGCCATTATTTAAGGGGAAAAACCTCTGCTAGTGTTCTGGAAGAATGAGCTGATTTGAGACATGAATGAAGTGTTTTGGTAGTTTTACTGCATTTTGAATAATAAATAAATGACGGACAGTTACATATTACATTTTATCGTGTAAGCTTTATGGTACACATCAAACAAGGGAATGTACAGTCACATATAATATAAAATATATATATAAAAGCATTTTACAAGATGTAGCTGTAGTTCGCAATGCATTATGGGCCAAACAACGTTTTACAGTTGTTAACAGTATATTTCCATGTCAACTGTAATTAATGACTTACTTAAGTAACTTACTGTGGTGTGGCATTATGGGATTGCGCGGGCTTCGTTCAAATCTGAAATATATTAGAACCTATGAGAGATTGTGTCTGCACGAGAGCAATATCATTCTATGCTTCAGCTCTATGCTATGCATCACTGTAGCTGTATAAGAATGCACATATGCATTTTTTGGGAGTGTTTTTTGATATCATATGTAAATGCATTAAAAAAAATCACAAGATCTTTTTCTTTATTTCTTGTAGGTGCAAAGAATAGCAGATGATGTGGAGAAAAGTCTGACATTACAAGTTTCTGAAACGGATTATTTTAGGTATATATTGTGGCGAGCAGTGAGGCGAGGGACCGTGAGAGCGGGCCGGTGACGAGCGATAATGAGCTCCAGCTGCGTGCCACACCGGTCTCGTCTCACGGAGGAGTGACGGGAGCATAAAAGGAGGAGCGACGACAGTGCAAGACGAGAGAGGACCAGGCCTGGATTTACATTGTGTTTTTGTTTACGTTTCGTTTTGTTTCATTTATTGATTAAAGTTTTAAAAGTTCGCCGGTTTCCCGCCTCCTTCTTCCTGGAACATACGAACTGCGTTACATATACAGTATATTATTAATTCTGTTGTAAATCATTTAATAAGCTGTTGTATTTTAGATTACATTTTATATTGAAATACTACTGTAATATTGTAGGTTACATTATTGCTTATATTTATTCATTTCAGGTGAACCCGCAGATATTGACTATTCGAGGGTCAGGTGGTTGTGACTTCATACCTCAACTTTGTGGCTGGATTTGCAGTCTTATTTCAACTTCAGTCTGGTGTCCTGGGAGCAGGCATCTTTTGCACACTTGAAGCTTTCTCAAAGGTAACATGCTTTACTTGACTAAATTCCTGAAAAAGGTTACCTGGTTTAATTACTGGTACATTTAAATGTGTGTACTGTATGTTAAACGGTTAGATCACCCAAAAATGAAAATTCTGTCATTAATTCCTCTCCCTCATGTCGTTCCAAACCCGTAAGACTTTCGTTCATCTTCAGAACACAAATGAAGATATTTTTGATTAAATGTGAGATCTTTCTGTTCCTCCATTGACAGTCCACGCAACTACCACTTTCAAACCTCAGAAAGGTAGTAAAGACCTGATTAAAGTAATCCATGTGACTCCAGTGGTTTAACCTCAATTTTATTTTATTTTGCGCAAAAAAAAGAAAAAACATAATTTACCACTTTAAATTCATGTAACAACATCCGATCTCGTGTCAACACAACACGCATGTGTCATGGTGCTCTCGTATATTTATATACGTAATATCGTAATATTTTTTATTTATTTGAATTTTTTTGTGCAAAGCACAAAGCAAAGCACTCGATTCGCTTGATGAAATTGAGGCTAAACCACTGGATTCATGGATTACTTTAATGATGTCTTTAACTTTCTGGGCCTTGAAAGTGGTAGTTGTGTAGACTGTCAGTGAAGGGACAGAAAGCTCTCAGATTTCTTTAAAAAGATCTTCATTTGTGTTCCGAAGATGAACGAAAGACTTACGGGTTTGGAACGACAGGAGAGTGAGTAAATGATGACAGAATTTTCATTTTTGGGTGAACTAACCCTTTAACAGTACTTCATACATTAGTAGTGCAACAGATGCTGATTGTGTTAGTGGCATTTTTACTTTTATTTTATTGAGCTAGTTTCATTCGATTTTGAACATTATTCTAAAGTTTCTGCTTATATTTTTGTGCAGATGTTTTGTTGGAATCCCAGCACTCACTGGAGCCAAGACAACAAGCACAGAGACAACACAACAAGAGAAGAGGAGCAAGTCAACCCTCGTGTGTTTGCTCATCTCAGAAGCTTCATGAACTTTGAGTGTGTGTATATTAAGTTGTCTTTTGATGAAATATTCTTAGTTTAATAGAAGATAAGCTCAAACAAAAGAATTTGTGGAATAATTTAGATTTTAGCATTTTATTTTAATGTTTTTTTAATCAAAAATCTGAGTTGCAGTGAGTTTCAATAGGAGCCAAAATGCCACAAATTCTGTTGATTGACTTGTTGTTCTACTCAGAATATGTCTTGAAATGGCTTTTTAAAAAGTTATTTGTGGTTATTTTGTAATACTATGTAATTTTTATGATAAGATTTTAACAGTTGAAAGACTGAAAATGTTGCCTTGCAATGAAAGTTTGAATAAATATTTACTTGCAACACCCTTGACTTGTTTTTTATTCATTTGTAAATGTATTCAGATAGTGTTCATTCTGCATTTAAATCAGTATATTACAGTTTACTGTTAAAATGATTGTTTTCAGCATTGTTAATGTTAAACTATTACAACATCATCTTGGATTTTGGGGGTATTTACAGGATTTTATTGGCAACTTTTTTGCCAGTAAATTCTACGGTACATTTTTTACAGTCTTTTATAGTGTTGTGTAATATTAGCGAGTCTGTGAATGGTGTGGGTATGCAGAGCAGTCGCCGCTTATATTCCCCTGCTCTAATTATATAAAACTACTGTATACTGTCAGTACACCAGTTACACAAATGAACCAGATCAATGCTTTTACAGTTTCTTACAGTTACTAACAAGCCTTTACCAATACTTAAAGTGCTTTTCTAAACGCTTAACACAGCAACACACCTACAGTGCATCCGGAAAGTATTCACAGCGCTTCACTTTTTCCACATTTTGTTATGTTACAGCCTTATTCCAAAATGGATTGAATTCATTATTTTTTTCCCTCAATTCTACAAACAATACCCCATAATGACAACGTGAAAAACGCTAGTTTGAAATCTTTGCAAATGTATTAAAAATAAAAAACAAACAAAAAAATCACATGTACATAAGTATTCACAGCCTTTGCTCAATACTGTGTTGAAGCACCTTTGGCACCAAATACAGCCTCAAGTCTTTTTCTCAAGCGACTCATTACTTTATAAACTGTACAGTAGAAATAAAACAGTGGTGACAGAATCGCTGAGAGCCGCTGCTGGTCAAATGGGTCCCTGTGCAGAAGTTCAGCTGTCCCCTTGGTGAAACTGTTTACCGGTGAAGGGTGTCCATGGATCCCTATGGAGGGTGGGATGGTCATACACAGACCTCATATTCTGCGTACACAGAGCGGCGGTACTGGAGTCACTGCAGTAAAAGCTTTATTAGTATGAAATTGCTGCCAGTGATCAACAAAAATACAACACACAGTCCATGGCCTTTGGTTCCACATGTGTAAGTGAGAAATCATAGAGATGCACAGTCCGGCACACATTCTTCCTCCTCTCCTCTACCTCTCCTTCTCCCTTCATCCTGACACATTTCACATAACGATCGTACAAATCACTTACACTTACGGGCCGTTTCCCAAAACCATCGTAACTTAAGTAGTATTTGAAAATCTTCGTAGAACTACGAGTGCTCTGGAGTAAACGTAACTCCCTAAGTGTACCGTAAGGAGACAGAGCTATGAGGTCACCTGCAGGACAACCGGCGTATTGCACCTAAACTTTACTCCTGTCCAATGTGACTTTAATACTGTTTTTATGTATATTTTTTATTAGTTTTGTTGTGTTTTTTTTTCTTAAATTCATTTAACATAATTCAATACAGAATTAATAATGAATAAAGAAATACAATCAAAATTACATGACTGAACAAATAAATCAAGGAATGGAAAAGTACACTGCTGTATATGGACATTTCAAGGAGAGTACAAATGTTAAATTTTACAGGGAAATGGCCAGTGTGCTTTAAAGACTTTAAAAATAAAGGAGGAAAACGTGTCAATGACTTGCTGGCATGCACGAAACCCAGCCATGTATTGAACATGTATTGGTTGTTCATTGTGATGTCTCATGCCATCTTCTTTCTCTTCCTCCACCTCTTCGTCTTCCTCCCTGACATCCAAGGGCACTCTCGCCCGCGCTGCAATGTTGTGCAGCATAGCTGTTACTGATATTACTGATAGCACAGCACTTCTGTGGCGCAAAGAGAAGACCACGGAAGATGGTGGTCTAGTGGGTTAAACCACTGAACTAATATGCAGAAGGTTGCTGGTTTGATCCCACCTAGCCACCACTTGCCACCTCTTGCCACCACTTGCCACCTTTTGCCGCCACCACTTGAGCATGGCACTTTACTCCATGTTGCTCCAGGGGGATTGTCCCTGTAATAATTGCACTGTAAGTCGCTTTGGATAAAAGCGTCTGTCAAATGCATAAATGTAAATGTAAATAAATGTACCACCACTGGACTTGTGAATAGCCCGAAAACGTAGCTTCCACCTCCCTAAAGTGCGCTCCACAATACTTCGGCCAACACAGTGAGCCTCATTGAAATCTGCTTCCCTGTTATTGCCAGGATTAGCTACAGGGGTGAACAGATACAGCCTCAGTGAATATCCACTGTCCCCAAGCAGCCTCCACTGTCCCTGTGAGTTTTAGGCGTGTTGACCCACAGATGAGTTGGTAAAGATAAAGGAGTCATGCGTGCTTCCAGGCCACCTTGCCACAATGTCTGTGATCAAACACTTATGGTCACAGATCACCTGGCAGTTGATTGCTGCATAACCTTTGCGGCATATGTATATATATATATATGGCCATCCACAGATGGTGTACTGATTGGGATTAAAGTACCATCAATCACTCCGATGACTTGTGGTATATGGTGATGTGTTAAAAAATACTCCTGTATGTCTGACATGGCCTCTCTTGATGCTGGAAATTTAATGTGTTCAGCAGCAAGTGGAAGCAATGCATAGGTGACTGCTTCTACAGCTCTTGACACAGATGCCTTACTTAGTCCAAGTCCATCACCAAGTACCTGAAGGAAACTGCCTGTTGCATAAAATCTCAGAGCGGCTAAAAGTTGCACGTCAGGGGACAAGGCAAAATTCCTCCTGGTAGCACATGAGCTGAGGCCCTATGACATTGAGCAGTTGGACTATTTCTCCGCGTGGCAGACGGTATCTGTCAATGACAGCCATATCATCAAGCATATCCAGAGGATTTTGATGCTGCCTGATGAAGGCATTTATAGTAAATAGTGCACTCCGCGGTTGTCTCTGTCTTTGTCTTTGTTTTTCTCTCAATCGAAGAACACGCTTCAGTGCAGCAATGATTTCCTCTGCAAGACTACTGAGGTGTGACCTTTATATACTATCCTACAATTTCTCACAGGAACCATATGATTAAAGGTTTTCAGGCTGTGATAATATTCACAAATCACACACTGCCTGTCATCTATTCCTCTAATTGCAGAAGCCCTACTTGAAGAAACTGAATCCCTGATATGAGAAATTGTATTGATTAGCTCTTCCCTTAATTTATTCTGATTGTAAGGTTCATAAATGGCCAAAAGTTGTGCTTTTATAAATGTATACATTTATACATACAATAATGCTGGTAAAGCATGTGTGCAATATGCATTTTTTCTGGACCTATAGAAATTGATAGGCTACATAATAGATAGGCCCTAATAATAAATAAAAATAGCCCCAGACACCCTCAAGACTCAAGATGTCAGAAAACATATATGGTTTGTATGCTTATTTTTGAAAAGTACTACAAGTAGCCATTTCAAATTTGAAACACTTAGAAGAATACTTAGTTGTGACGAGCCGGGCGAGCTAAAGCCGTGAGAGAGCGACACGAGGCCGGGGAGTGATTTTGATAATGAGCGCCAGCTGCGCGTCACACCGGTCTCGGATCTCTCACGGAGGAGCTATGACGCATAAAAGGAGGAGCGACGACAGTGAAGGACGAGAGAGGACCAGGCCTGGATTTTATGTTGTGTTTTGTTTACGGTTTGTTATGTGTGTGCACGGCAGTCGTCCGTGAGGGGCTGCCGGTTTTACTTTCAGTTTGTGTTTATTTTTTATTAAAGTCTTTAAATGTTCGCTGGTTCCCGCCTCCTTCTTCCCTGAACATACAAACTACGTTACATTAGTATTTCATGGAGCGTTAGGCTTTAAGTGGTTCAACAAACACAAGGACATAAAGCAATTCAATTTACACTCACCTAAAGGATTATTAGGAACACCATACTAATACTGTGTTTGACCCCCTTTCGCCTTCAGAACTGCCTTAATTCTACGTGGCATTGATTCAACAAGGTGCTGAAAGCATTCTTTAGAAATGTTGGCCCATATTGATAGGATAGCATCTTGCAGTTGATGGAGATTTGTGGGATGCACATCCAGGGCACGAAGCTCCCGTTCCACCACATCCCAAAGATGCTCTATTGGGTTGAGATCTGGTGACTGTGGGGGCCATTTTAGTACAGTGAACTCATTGTCATGTTCAAGAAACCAATTTGAAATGATTCGAGCTTTGTGACATGGTGCATTATCCTGCTGGAAGTAGCCATCAGAGGATGGGTACATGGTGGTCATAAAGGGATGGACATGGTCAGAAACAATGCTCAGGTAGGCCGTGGCATTTAAACGATGCCCAATTGGCACTAAGGGGCCTAAAGTGTGCCAAGAAAACATTCCCCACACCATTACACCACCACCACCAGCCTGCACAGTGGTAACAAGGCATGATGGATCCATGTTCTCATTCTGTTTACACCAAATTCTGACTCTACCATCTGAATGTCTCAACAGAAATCGAGACTCATCAGACCAGGCAACATTTTTCCAGTCTTCAACTGTCCAATTTTGGTGAGCTCGTGCAAATTGTAGCCTCTTTTTCCTATTTGTAGTGGAGATGAGTGGTACCCGGTGGGGTCTTCTGCTGTTGTAGCCCATCCGCCTCAAGGTTGTGCGTGTTGTGGCTTCACAAATGCTTTGCTGCATACCTCGGTTGTAACGAGTGGTTATTTCAGTCAAAGTTGCTCTTCTATCAGCTTGAATCAGTCGGCCCATTCTCCTCTGACCTCTAGCATCAACAAGGCATTTTCGCCCACAGGACTGCCGCATACTGGATGTTTTTCCCTTTTCACACCATTCTTTGTAAACTCTAGAAATGTTTGTGTGTGAAAATCCCAGTAACTGAGCAGATTGTGAAATACTCAGACCGGCCCGTCTGGCACCAACAACCATGCCACGCTCAAAATTGCTTAAATCACCTTTCTTTCCCATTCTGACATTCAGTTTGGAGTTCAGGAGATTGTCTTGACCAGGACCACACCCCTAAATGCATTGAAGCAACTGCCATGTGATTGGTTGATTAGATAATTGCATTAATGAGAAATTGAACAGGTGTTCCTAATAATCCTTTAGGTGAGTGTATATTGATTCAAGTGTGTTGTTTGTTCCCCAGGACCTGTAAAAGACATTGCACAATGGGATGGGTCATACTACATATGGAAAATAATATTTCATGTTTCACAAAAGATTATTAAAACATACAATTAGTCATGAATAAACAACATTAAACAATATTACCTGACTCATCTGGCAAGATAATTGGCACTGAAATGGAGGGCCTTGCAAAACTCATCTCCTCTAGTGCCAGTCTCCTCTCTTCTAAAGTCAGCTTGGCCTTCTTGAGTTCAATGAGCTGCTGCTGAAAGCCGCTGTCCCTCTCATTGGCCTCTTGAAGACATTTTCTGATGTCTTTTAGGACATCTAGTTTCTCCCTCTCCAGCTGCACTGACTACAACCACATACATTCTCAAACCGCCGAGGGGTTGTGGCTGTAGTCTGAACAGTTGGAGATGGAGGCTGGAGAATGGAGAATGGGTAAGCCATCTGGAGGACGGGGAGATGGTAGGTGTCTGCCAGAGGGAGGTGAACCCGATTGCTCCTGTGAGCAAGATGGACCTGGCTCAGGTTCAGGCACTCCTACTCCTCCATGGAGGTCAATACCACCGCAAATCCCATCTGATGCAGTTGTGCCAAGTATTGATAGTGCTCTTTCTTCTTCCGGAGTAATAAGGGGGGAATCATTGGGCCCACCACCTGTTTTATTAAATGTTGTCCTCTGCAGTGCCCTTTTCCTTTTAGGAAGGCTGGCAAAGTCCTGCCACTTCTTCCTGACCTCCTTCCCTGATCTTTTAATGCCACTAGTTGCAGTCAGTTTTGTAGCAATATCTTCCCAGATTTTTTGTTTTTGTTTATTTGTATGACAGCCCTTAAACCTGTTGAAAATAATAGGTTTATATAGCTCCACCTCCTCTAAAATAACATTAATCTCCTCTTTTTGAAAAATGTCTTTTCTTTGTTTTTTTTTGGTTCAGCCATTTTGCTTGTGTTTTCACCCGTAGGTTTGGGATTTTATAGATTATTAGCCTCTTAGAAAATGCACATCAGGTGAAGATAATTAGGGCTATACATTTCAAAATACAAGCGTGTTCTACAATTACGAGCCATTAAATAAGGTGACATCTCAGCACTTGACAAACAGACAGCGACTCTTAACATTAACATTTATGCATTTGGCAGACGCTTTTATCCAAAGCGACTTACATTGCATTCAAGGTACATATTTTACATTTTGTCAGTTCTTGCTTTCCCTGGGAATCGAACCCATGACCTTTGTGTTGCTAGTGCCACGCTCTACTGTCTGAGCTACAGGAAATGCTCTTAAGCTCTAAAGCAATACGAACGTTCGTAATATCGCTCGTAGAAAACGCTCTTAAGTGCAAAGATCCATCGTTATCTGGAAACGCAGCCCTGATTAGTTAGTATGCAGATTATTTCCACGACCACTGGTGAAAGAAAACACTCAGAGCAATCCTGGAGTGAGAGAAAACACATGAAAAACAACTGCTATTTCTGCTTGACTCGCATCGCTCTCATACTGTGATCTGAAACACACACAATAAAACATCCCAGAGCTGCCATAATCAATATCAGCACTGGCCGTTATTTCAGATACAAATAAATCACTACATAGAAATGTTTATTTACTCTATTAATGAATTCATTAATGTCTTTATAAACTTTGCTCAACACTGTCATTGTGTTGTGTGTGATGGTCCATCAGCAGCTGCAGTATCTCTCAGCTGTATCAGTGCAGTCACTGTGACGTCTGACTGACACAGGTTTTTGTACGACTCTTTATCACTGTGTGAACACATACTGACTGTTTGGATAGTGTAAACTCTGACAGTAATAATCTCCTGTATCTTCAGTCTGGACTCCACTGATGCTCAGAGTGAAATCACTGCCAGATCCACTGCCACTGAATCTAGATGGAGTTCATGACTGCAGTTTATTCACTCTATATATCAGGAGTTTAGGAGCTTCTCCAGGTTTCTGCAAGTACCAGGCTAAACGATTACCATTACTATCACTATACACATTACTGCTGGTTTTACAGGTTATTCTGACTTCTTGTCCTGGTTGAGCTGTTATTGATGGACTCTGAGTTACTGTGTACTGTCCTCTACACTCTGAGAGAAAACAGAAATGAAAATTATAAATATTTGACATTTTTAAAGAATTAATAATTGTTAAAAAAAAAAACTGTATCACACAAACCTTGAGCAAACAGAGTGAGAGTCCAGATGAAGATGTTGATGGTGTTCATTGTTGTTCTTGTGTCTTGTGTGATGATGAAGATTGTGTTCTGTTCTGCTCTCAGTCATGAAGTGTTAAACTCACAGCACTATAAACACTCTCAGACTGAAGCATGTGCTGACAATGCAAAGAAGTGGGCAGGATTTACAACAGCTTGTGCTCATAACACACTCACACACACTAGAGTTACAGAAATACAAATAATTATATATTCTGACAATTTGTATTTTTATTATTAACAATACAATACTCTTCCCAGTTGTATTTCTCTGCAGTGACACAAACCGTGTCTGATAATTAAGGTCAGTCTGTCGTGTCTGTGCTCTGGTTCTGCTGTCCGACAGTCTGTCTTTGGACTGAGTTTTTGCCGTTTGTCTTTATTATTCAACTTTTGGTTTGATCTGAATTTGATAACAATATTTTAGTCAAATGTGAACCTGGTGTCCATTATTTGAGCTGTTGGGTTATTTTAACATTAAAACATCACACACTTCTTCATCTGGACAAACTTACTATCATTACAAAGATTAAAGACTCCAGCGTCGATATTTGACCACTGTTTATGATAAAACTGGGTTGCAGTGACATTAATTTATGTCAGGAGTGCAAAATATTGATCTGTAATGTAGGATATTTTGAATCGAATATCACACGCAAATGAATTCTCTCTCGTCTGCTGCGGTTCAGTCGTGTCCACACAGCTGCAATGAACAGCGTTTGCTAGGGCTCTTAGTTCAAAAGTGCGCATATTTGGAGAAATATTGATTTATTATCACGTTTGTAAAATATTTCATCATATAGAATACCATTTCTATTCATTTCCCACTGAATTATCCGATCTGAAGAGCTGAAAGAGCTGTGTACAGAGCGAGCTCCGTGTCTCCTCTTCCTGATTTGCGTCAGATATGAGTCATCACGCACTCATGAACACACGATAACTATGGCATAAGGTTTTTGTGTGATTTTCATGTGATTTTGGCTATTTTTATATCAGTAATGGATGTCTACATTATAGCTGCTAGCAGGTGTAGCGATGAGCATGTGAATCGCTCTGCGCGCGTGGGTGTGGTCACATTAAAGTTATTGAGGCGCCGCTTGAGAAACTGGACCTCTCACTGTTTTCATACGGATTACATAAACAGAGAATATTTGTTTTTTATATAGACATTCCAGGCTTTATAAAGAGATATCTGTCGTGTCTGTGTGGCAAGAGTTCTCTGAGTTCTGAGTTCATTTTCAGACGCATTTCAGAACGGACATCACAGGGAGACAGACGGGAGAACGCGCATCCTGTTTCTTTCCTTTATTTAGCGAAAAGCACAACATTTCGTTTTTATTTTGAGTGTACATCAATAAAAGTAGACACTTTAAACTTTGTAAAGACATATCGTTCATGTCTGTGAGGCCAAAAATGACGGAGTATTTTAAGTTGTTTTACACGGTCATGAGGAAAAATCCAGCAAAACGTGCCGGCGCGTTCTTCGGGTTCAGAGGGTTAACCTTCTCAAATGACAATGAATGCCGCCTAAACAACTCTTCCACTTTCATAAATATAATGTCCCAGTCGTGTGCCCTTCTAATGGAATAAGAGAAAGCAGCTCTTCCCTGAACTCCTTTCCATCAAAGTATCTAACATAGACACACATCTGGGCTACATCTGTGTTGTCAGCGCTCTCATCAATGGCTAGGGAAAAGTAGCTGGCCTGATTGAGACCACTGATCATAACTTCCTGCACAGCATCCGGCAGCACATCTATGTGCCGGGTAGTGGACCTCGCAGATAGGGGAAACTGTTTCACAGAGGGGCTTTAATAATAGCATTCATCGACTTGCCAGTTCTTCCAAAACTGTCAGCATAACCTCTTTGAAAACCTCTGCGTCAGTGGCCGGTTGTGTCTCACTTGTTTCTTTCTGTTGATCTGTGAGGCCCTGCACTAGGATCCTGCTGCTGTGTGCTTAGCTTGCTGTCAGTGCTTCAATTTTGTGCTTTCGTGCCTCTGTTTGAAGCTGCCATGCTTCGTCTCGTGGTGCCGTCTGATATTATATTCTTTACAAACAGCGACAACTTTGTTGCAGATAAGAAGACACACCGGCTTTGCATTCACAAAACCAGGTAGAATAAACGCAGTTGTCTTTCCATTCTTCTTTGTATGCCTTATTTTCACTGTCGACTTTCCTCTTTAGACTCTGTGATAGTGCCATTTTCTCTCACCGGCTATGTTAACATCACTCTGCGCGCGGCGTAATCGCGTACCTCCAGCACGCTAACAATTAAAAAAATGCATTTTAGTACTTGAGGATGCCAAGGAATAATTCTGAGTGTAAAAGTAGGCTACGTCAAATAATTATTACAATAAGTTTGGCTCCATTTGTGTAACAAGCAAATTAAAATACACATTTATTATTCACAATATGGAAAGAGGAAATAAAACATTCGTTAAGAGCATGACTCAAACATGCCATTAATGGGCTTATTCAAGTCCTCTTTTATTTATTCCGCATCTCCCACATGTGTGTGTTTTAGCAAGACGGTCTGTGTTGCAAGTTGGTGAATGAAGATACTTGCCAGGTTACGTGTCACTACTGCTTTATTCATTTATCCAGTTTATGAGCAGAGGAACAGCTCACTACCAGTTACAAAAGACTCGGTAACAGTATATCAGGCGATTCTGGTTGCATTTTCCATCAATTTATTTCTTAAATTATCCCTGACTATGGTCTGGCCCGCCATCTAATGGCAATTTTTTTTTGCCCGATGCCAAACTTACTTGCCGACCCCTGCTGTAAGTCATGTGATTTCCTTGCCCTCATCGATATTGTCATGTGCTTCCCTTGGTTCATGTGTCATGTTCTCATTAGTTTATTGTATTGTCTTATCATTAGTAGTAATTTATCAAAATTGAAGTTTTTTAGCTTTTAGTATGACTGTGTTAGCCTTACGGTTATGAATAAGCTGGTGTGTTCCAAAACAATTACAAAATTTACATTTAGGAGATATAAGCATTCAAAACTAACAGTCTCTCACTTCCGTTAAAACGGATTACAGATTTTGATGACATCATCGCAGACTTCAGCTTCTCATCACATCTTCTGTCCAATCAAATGCTCTCTAGATGTTGATGCCATAATGCTTTGGGAGTAGGAAGCGGGACTGTATTTGGAGATTTTGCAGTTGGGCCTGCGACAAAGGCATGTCCACTATCAGGGTCTTGATATGTTCATATGTCACAAAATCTCCATTCATCAACATGCCTACTCAGATGAAGGACACCGTTTTTAAATGGCCAGCTTTATCCAGGGTGCTTGGCAGATACCTAAGGACAGCCTCCATCCCCACATCCCTGTACTTCTGGAAGTTCTGGAAGTAAGAAAGTGACCACCTTTCTATTTCCAGGCACACATCCCCAGTGACAGTAGCCGCTCTTTGCCAGTGGAGACGGTGCCTGTTTTCCATACAGCAACTCCACGTATTTGTTGGCCTTCCAGTAAATGTGCTTGGTTCCCCTTTAATCTCTGAATGAAACTGCGGGAAAGTATTTAATTTTGAGCATTCTGGGACATTTTTCCCAGTCCTCTCCACCAAGCTCCTGGCAAAAAGCATCTCTGGTTGCCAACTCTTGGACAAATGTGTCCGGAGTAAGACTTTTTCAACGGCACAAACCGAGCACAAATCGAGCACAAACCATCAATGGAGCGATTTGGACAGCATGGGGTGGAGAGTGACGTCACAACTCCCGAATTATATTTGTTATTTTTAAGGAGGGCGAATAAATAGAATGTTAATTTTAACGGCACAAACCGGCACAAATCGAGCACAAACGAACAACATGAAGTGGAGAGTTACATAACTGCTCATAAAACATTTTTTCATTATATTTAAGAAGAGGTCTTCGTTACAATGTTTGTTTTAACGGCACAAACTGGCACAAATCGAGCACAAACAAATGGCACCGGTTTCGTGCGATTTAGGAGAAGTGGGTGGAGAGTGACATCACAGCTCCCGAATTATATTTGTTATATCTGTGGAAGGAAAACAGTTACAGTGTTTGTTTTAACGGCACAAACGGTTTGGAGAGATTTGAAAGACGTAGAGTGGAGAATGATGTCACACGTCCAAAAAATAATGCTCAATATCTTGAACACAAACGCAGCACAAACGAATGGCATAGTTATGGGGATTATTTCGTTTTATGGGGTGCCAACTTCACGGAGGTGCTAAACCTGAGGGAAAATGTCTTTCCTCTCAGCTGTCCTCACCAACGGTCTTGATCTAACCCATAACAATTCTGTTGGTGTAAAGTCAAGTTGATTCAGTGAAATTAAATTGTTTGTCACTTAAAATCAGTTGATTCGATTTTATTTTGCTCAACAACAAAATATTACCCTGAAAAAAAATGTGCTTAATGTGGTAACGTAAATGAACTGGTTTGACTCAAGTTAAAAATATAATTAGCCCATCATGTTTGAATCAAATCCACTACATTAGGTTAGCTCATTTTAAGGGTAATAATAATTACAGTTAGATCCAAAAGATAGCTTTAGCAACATAGCGCAGATGCTGCAGAACACTGTTAGCTTACTAGCTGTATAAGACTGTGTGCTACACTAATATATTACTTCACAGGCTGGCTTGTACTTTTAAATCCATTATATTATACATTTACAGTTTATTGATGTTCTGTTGTTTTACACTTTACAACTCTCACGCATTTGGCGTGACACACACGCTTTCAGGCTCTGTCTCTCGCTCTCACTCTGGCCAAGTAAATGTCACGCCAAATTGCCAAACCTGCTTTTGATATGAAACAAAGTGTAAGATTTAAAAAATGTTTAAGTTTTAATACGAAATTCAAACAATAAATAGCGTTTTGACGCACTTAATAATGTGGCATAACAGTTAAAGCCAGAGCCGTTGTGACATGCTTTCGTCTCCTGGCGGCGCGCGGTCACGTGGTTCATGGAGCTCTCAATAGTGCTAAACAACCCAGCGCTGGGTCAATACATTTGAATACACAACAGCTTCACCATACAGGTATTTGCAGCAATTTTTGGTAAACAGTACAGCATGGCGTGCATTGATTATTACGTCAACCACATTTACAGTATAATTTTATTATGGAGAGTGATGGAGATGCAACATTGGTAACATTAATGATAATGTTTTTCTTGTATTTAGCCCTCAGGTATTCCTTACTAATTGGTCACACTCATTGGTGGTCAAATGTGACCATACACCTTCACTATTTTTCAATTAAATAAATGTTCTATATTTAGTTCAATAATATTTATTGAATATTTTAAGGAGATCTTTTGGTACTAAATACTATTTGTGCAATAATTATGGTCCATTAATGACCACTTAAAATATTTTTCTTCTAATATTTGTATTATTTATGTTACAATTAGTGTAGTAATTAAAGTTAAAATAGAGAATTCCAGAGGAAAACTAGAGTCATTTTGTGGAAGGAGAAATAATAATTTTCATTTGTAACGCCATTACCCAGCAGGTGCCTGTATGGCTCTTTAATAAATATACATGTGTCTAGTCTAGTTGCTCAAAAAAGTATTGCAGATCATAACTGCTTAATTATTTTAAGGTTTTGCATTTGAATAAATATTTAGACATGATCAAACACTAGATTTATAATTTAACCCAAGAAAAGTTTAAAATAGTGCTTATATGTACAGTAGGCTATACATATGAAAATCAATATTTGCATTGTGGGAAACAGTGTCCTCAGACGCATACCTCAGATTTCAGCAAATGTTGTAGGTCATCCGGGGATTCCAAGCATACAGAAAATTCACACACTATTCACAGTATACACATTGCAGACTGCAGTAAACTAGGAGTTGTATGGTAATATGCCATTTTGAACACAGACAATCTCTGGCCATGGTCTTAAAGGAAAGGTGTGTAGATCTCAGTGATGTAAAAGACATGTGACCCTCTAGTGGTGACGTATGGAAGTGCAATTAAAGGGATTGACTTTCCTACAGTAAATACTATAGATAATATTGTAGTGGAAAGTTTTGCAGGGACAAACACCACTCACATTTTCTCCACATTTTAGTAAGAGATATAAGATTGTGTTACATGTTCACTTACATCATAATAAATAAATAAAGTCTGTGAAAGGTTTGATACACCATTGTGTTGTGTGTGATGGTCCATCAGCAGCTGCAGTATCTCTCAGCTGTATCAGTGCAGTCACTGTGACGTCTGACTGACACAGGTTTTTGTACGACTCTTTATCACTGTGTGAACACCCACTGACTGTTTGGATAGTGTGCACTCTGACAGTAATAATCTCCTGTATCTTCAGTCTGGACTCCACTGATGCTCAGAGTGAAATCACTGCCAGATCCACTGCCACTGAATCTAGATGGAGTTCCTGTATAAAGGTTTGATGTCACATATATGAGGAGTTTAGGAGCTTCTCCAGGTTTCTGTAAGTACCAGTGTAAGTGATTACCACCATGCACACTACTGCTGGTTTTACAGGTTATTCTGACTTCTTGTCCTGGTTGAGCTGTTATTAATGGACTCTGAGTTACTGTGTACTGTCCTCTACACTCTGAGAGAAAACAGAAATGAAAATTATAAATATTTGACATTTTTAAAGAATTAATAATTGTTAAAAAAAAAACTGTATCACACAAACCTTGAGCAAACAGAGTGAGAGTCCAGATGAAGATGTTGATGGTGTTCATTGTTGTTCTTGTGTCTTGTGTGATGATGAAGATTGTGTTCTGTTCTGCTCTCAGTCATGAAGTGTTAAACTCACAGCACTATAAACACTCTCAGACTGAAGCATGTGCTGACAATGCAAAGAAGTGGGCAGGATTTACAACAGCTTGTGCTCATAACACACTCACACACACTAGAGTTACACAATGATCATTTACATTCTGACTCATGTTATTTTAGTTAGTTCAGTAGTTTTATTTCTATTGTGACTCCTGAGACACTGAGGATGTGCAGATGAACGTCCATCTCTGTGTCCATATTCAGTCATGTGACCATCATCACTGCTACACTTCCACTAGATGAACCGCCATCACTAAAGTCAGATCATGAATCATGAGTCTGTTCAGAAAGTATCAGGACTGATTGTGAATCTCTAATCAGAGTTCATGGTGTCACTCCATCTATCATGAAGCCTCATGTGTGTCTGAAATCATCAGATGGAGAAGAAACAGGCTGTTAAAGATGGAGACATATTAGAGCTTGTTCACGTTTCATGATCTTGTGTGGAGATTCATAACCAGTCCAGATACTTTTATAACAGACCTTGAATATGAAAACATGCTTGACTGTGTAGAACATGCAAAATACCTTTTATATTTTCATTGTTGACACTTTCTATTGACTTTGGCTATAATATTCAATAAACTTATGATTTGAGCAGATTTTCACTGAAGATTGAAGTCTGAAGCTGCAGGTTTTTCTGTGGATCCTGAAGATTGAGCTGCATATGAAGAACAGAAGCATCATTATGAGAAACTCCACAACATCATCCATGATCAAAGAGGTCAAAGGTCACCTCAGAGGTCACAGCTCATCAAATATATTTCTTTAAACAGTGTTATATCAGAAATCATTGAGTCAATCTGAATGAGTGAGTGTTGAGAAGAGCTGAGGAGCTTCTAATATCAGTGTGTTGAAGTGTTGTTTCTCTCTCTCTGCTGGAGTGTGTGTTCACTCGAGTGGAATAGAGGTTTTTGTACGAGCGTTTCATTAGATTGTATCACTGTGGTACACATTCGGTGGAGGAACCAAACTGGTGATCAAATGTAAGTCTTTTTAATTCCCTATTTAAAAAATACAGTTTAGATTTCAGAAAGTGTTTTACAGTTGAAACAAGAACAACATTTATTAATGATAATGATTATTAGATATTGTGGTGAAACTTCACTTGAAGCCTTTATGTATAATGCATTATAAAGATATTCATAATGTAGATTATAATGCCTTATATCTTTTCATAAATAATTGTAACCAAAGTTAAAATGCATTATAATATTTGCAAATTCCTTGTTGCATCTGAAATTGGTTGTTTGTCATGAGTTTTAATGCATTATAATTACTAAAGGTGTAACAATGAATAGATAATATTATAATGTGTTATAACTGTGGTTACAATTATTCATGAGATCATACATGCATTATAATGTGTATAACAATTCATAATTAATGCATTAAAATACTTTTATAATGTAATATGTATAAAGGCTTTAAGTGTTTCTGATATTGTTTAATAATTATTTAATCTAAATCAATGATATTGTCATGTTTATACATTCAGAAGAACGGCATTATTCCTTTCAACAAAACATCTAAACATATTTCCATAAAGCGTCTCACTATGAGTTTATTGAGTTTATTACAGGTTTGTTTTCCTTCATTTATTTCTACACTGAGTTCATATATAGTTCATCTTTTATTGTAGATATCATACATGGAGAAAAGAGATTTGACATCAGAATGTAAATGTTGTACTTTCTGTAGTTCAGTCAATGATACTGAATCTCTTTTGCTCATGTTGTGATTATAATTCAGTGCTTTATAATACAAACACAATTTATGTGTGACTTTTAATTCTGTGTGAAATTGAGTTACATTTTGAGTTGAATATCTCAGTAAAATGTAAGAACTTTATGTTCTGAGTTAAAAACGGCTGTAATTAAATCAGTCGGTGTATTACAATGTTCAGTTTGATTGATGAGGTTTGATGTAAATGTATATAGTGATTGTGTAGTTTGTATATTGTATATATATATCAGCTGTAGTGATGCTGAAGGACATGAAGGATCAGATTGTGGTGATTTTTGCTGCTGTTGAAATGCTGTGAATGAAAGTGCAGTGTGTTTTCTTTGTGTTTGTGAATGTGTTGTGTTTGTCTCCTGCAGCTGGTCCCACAGTGAAGCCCTCAGTGTCTCTGCTGCCGCCCTCTTCTCTGCAGATCTCTGGAGACTCAGCCGCACTGCTCTGCCTGCTCAGCTCTTACTCTCCACAGGGGGCGCTGGTGAGCTGGACACTGGACGGGTCAGAGGTCACCGAGGGGGTTCTGACCAGCGCAGAGAGCCAGCAGGACGGCCGCTACAGCCGCAGTAGCGTCCTGACCCTCAGCAAAGCACGCTGGGAAGAGGGAGAGGTGTACGTCTGCAGAGTAACACATGATGGAGCTCCTCATGAGGTCTCGTTCCACAAGAGCTCTGAGTGCTGATGTTTCTCTCCTGAAGATGAGCCGTATCTGAGTGTCCTGTGTCAGGCAGGATTCACATGAGTCTAGTGCTGCAGCTGTAGTGATTTACAACTCAATACTGAAAGAGAGCTCGCGTGTCAAAGCACTGTGTGATCTTTCAATCTGCTGTGTTTGCTGCAACATTCAATAAAGCTTCTCAACAAGTTCACTTTGTGTCTGACAACATCATTCAACTAACAGATGAAGATGCAGGTGCTTTTCAGAAGGTTGATGTAGCAGTAAATGTCAAATAAAGCTCTTGGGGTTTGAACATGGTCTCTGGAGACAGAGCTGCTCTATTCTGAGAGGATCACAATCACTCCACCCTGACAATGCAAATGGGATTTTCAGTCTCACTCTTTGATTGGTTACAGGATCTGGACTGGAACAGACCACTTTCACTTCTGCTACACATTTACATTTAAAGAAGGGGGTGAACTTTAATATATAAAAATATCATATAAATCATTAAAAAAACATGATCCCAAATCAAGAATCAGCCGTTGTGACAGTAATTGTGTAAGAATGTAAATCTTTCTGTGGGTCAAATGGAAAGCGTCTCGTCCAGACAGCAGAAGTGACTGAATGCAGTCTGTTCAGTTTGATTGACAGGGATCATACAGTGGCAGGAACAAGTGTGTGAACTCTTGGTATGAACTGGTTTTCTGCAGTAATTTGCCATCAAATATGATCTGATCCTCATCTCAGTCACAACAATAGACACACACAATGTGCTTAAGCTGATAACACACACACAATTCTAATCTTTATTGAACACACACATTAAACATTCACAGCGCTGGAGGGAAAAGTACGTTTTCACAGATGAGGCTTAATCCAGTCCCAGACTAAAACTCATGTTTGAGCTGTTTTAACTGAAAGCACATCTTAAAATATGTCAGTGCCATTGTTTTGTCTGAAGATGCAGATCAGTAATGTTTTTCTCCTCTAAGGCACATTTATGAAAGCTACTTAAATGTCCTTATTGAACTAAGGCCTAATCCTGGCTTAATCTAACCCTGTCTGTGAAACCAGGCCCACATGTCTCATATTTCATCTCTAGCATCTCCACTGACATTATTGTCATTATTGTCATTATTGTCTCTTCATTAAACAGTTGGAAATTAGGCACAACTATGGCAATCATTGCAAAGTGAGGTCTGTACACGATCTGGCGTAGTTTACGCAACATATCGTGTACAGACCTCACACACCGGAAGTGATCACACGCTCAAGGTTGTTGGACATAGTGGTGTATTAGAGGTAAAAAACACCAAGGGCAGAAACAAGTACAGGAACTTACTCAATCAACCCCTGTCCCTGCTGGTCCCCTCCAGTCGTTTCAGTTCCATATGATGTCCTGCCCATTCTGTTGGTTTCGCCCAGCATGAAACCTGTCACTGACTTTCCCACCTCCTCTACCCATGGCAATTAGTACGTTTTGTACTTCTGCGGTTGACTCACTTGTAATGGCTTTTCTTTTATTGTAAAATAGTTATAAACATTTGTTTGTAGGAAAAAAAGGTTTAATTTTGTATCTTCTTTTTTTTTTTTTTTTCGAGGTTTAGAGTCCCAGGGATCCCACACCTGGGACTTTCAAAAACACAACAACAAAAAATCTTAACTTTGAAGTAGAATTTTTTTTCTCCAAAAAAGGAACCCTAAAGCCAAGTAGAACATTAAAAACAAAAAAAAATAAGTTGGGTGTGAATCATTCATCTGGCATAAGGCGTTGGTGTTTTTTCTTAAATGCACTGAATGTTCGCACAGCAGTAGAGTTCTCCTTACAGCATCGCAGGCTCACATCAATGTAACTGATCTCCAAGTTTGTCCACCTAGCATTTGCACTTGCAGGTACAGTGGATGGGTGGACCCTTTCAACCAACTCCTCTTCAAGTTGCTCATTCTCCTCTTCTTCTGGCACTTCTTCTCTTCTTTGATCCTGAACATGAGGATGTAGACAGGCAGGTCTAGATGGCACAACCGGAGGCAGGACCAGCTTGTGGATCATCCCCACAGAGCTGAGAAAGGCCAGAACAGTCATCAATCGGTCTTTCGGCATGCCCCTAGTTAGGCAGGCTATACATGTCTACAGCCATGGCATCCCATGCTCACAATATTTCTTGAGGTTCTGGGGGAAGGACAGATCCAACTCCTCAATTTTTGCACATACATCTCCAAGGTAGGCTGCTGCCCGAGCAGCAGCGGATGAAATCTGACTTGGGCGATACAGCTCAACAAAGTGCTTATTCCAATGGGCCTTCCGGTTCCGGTTTTCATCCAAGTATTTGTTATATGGGAAGAACTTTAACTTGGACAGTCCGAGCTCCAAACAATGGACGGGATCCAGGCTCATGGAAGTCACCATATCCACTGCCCTCCCAAATGTGTGGGGATAGCCAAACCCTTTCCACTCACAAACTTCCCTGGCCAACTCACCAACTGTCTGGCAGTGCGTTAATTGCCCGATTGGACAGTCAGGCCCTTTCAAGAAATCCATCAGAATGCGATCATTCCTCTGATACAAGTCCGATAGAAGAATCCTGACCAAATCATCCTCCACCACTTGTGGACCGGCCATAAGGGAATCAGTAAGGGGAAAGATGCTTAGTACTCTTGACTTATGGAATTCATCTTTTATCCAGGTCTCCAAGGGAGGAGAAGATTCTCCCACACATTTGCAGACCCTATCGGACCCAGGCCACAAAATCCCCTCATCCGAGTCAAGCTGTTTGCATTGGTTGCGCAAACTCCAAAGGGTGAGGCATACTGCCTCGATGAGGAGCAAATTGGCCGTTTGATAAAGAAATGCTCCACAGCAAGTTCAAGCTGGAATGCCTTCCATGAACTCTCGTAACCACCCAGTCCTTTATGATTGTGGAGAAGGTCGAAAAGGGTGGTGCTCAAGTAGGTGGCTAAAGGGCGAACAATGTGGCGGAGACCTAATCCATCTTCATCATCTTGGAAAGGTATGAGCATTGGCACGGTTTCTAACAAATTGTCCAACATGGGTAGCACAAAAAAAAAAAAAAAAAAAAAAAAACACTTGGGTCCAGCACCTCCGGAAAGCCAGGACGCACCCTCCAGCCTCACAAAGGTCCTTGAATGAGTTTTAAGGGCCAGGACATCACGTGTTTCATCCTGTGTCAGCATGCGCCGATGTTTATCGATGTGAAGATCACACAGTGATCACACGACTGACAGGATGCTTAGCGGGGGAGGCCTGATGAGAATGAGGAGTAACAGTATACAAGCATAATGCCGCACAACCTGAGAAAGTTGGAATTGAACATCAAGTAACGTGGTCGATGTTTGTCTGGAAGTTTGCCGTTTCAGCCATCGAGTACGCAGAGAACATAGGGTCAGGGCTTGACTCAGGATCACCCCCATGGGCTGCAGGACCAAACTCAGGGAATGACTCAGAAATGCCCTTGGAGGCTGCTGAAATGCCCTCCGGTGCTATTAGAGTAGGCTCTGGAGCAAAGTCTGTGTCCTTCACTGCACTGGCAGGGAAAATGGGTTGTTTGGACGATTCTAAGGCTAAATAGACATTGGGAACAGCCTCTGTTTCTGTCACAAGACCAAAAAGAACTGGTGATTCTGGCTGCTCTGGGACTGGAGAGGACTCCATGGCGGTGACAGCAGGCTGCTCGGAAACGTGGGCGTGACATGACTGGTAAATTTGACCTCTGTTGGTACAACATGAAGGGCAGGCGACTCAGACACAGCCACTTTGGTCATGGCAGGGAGAAAAGACAGCTCTGGGGTATCATCTATGGCCCTGATAAGTAGTGCAAACACCTCTGGGATTGACTTTGTTGAGACAGGTAGAATGAATGGCTCTGGGATAACCATCTGGGCCACACCAAAGGGTGCAAGACATTCTAGAGTAGCCTCTTTGGACATGATAGGAAGTGTGGGTTGCTCAGGTCTGGCAGTCTTGTCCATGACAAAAGAAATTGGCTGCTCTGGGACATTAACAGTGTTCTTAACTGGACTCACAGGGATGATACGAGACTCTAGGAGAACAGTGGACTGTAAAACGCAGACCTTCCTTTTCCTCCACTTGCGAGGTAGAGACAACAATGAAGACTCACAAGTCTCTGGAGGTGTTGGAATGGACGAAGTCTCCCAATTCAAACCCCTGCTGCCTCAGAGCAGTTAACGCCAGTTGACGTGCCTTCCGCTCCTTAGCAGTGACTGGGGGAAGAATCCGAATGCTCATACTGCTGGGTCCTAAGTTGGCTGGATCATTCTGTCAGGATTCACTGGAAATAACAGGACCCAAGCGCAGAGATGAGCACAGGATTGAGCAGCCCGGGAACCAGCAGTCAGTGGAGTCTCAGGCTGGGCAGGACAGGACTCAAACACACAGACATACAACACAACAGGGGAGAAACAAGACAGAAGAACAAAACCACTCAAACATTAATAGTACCAGACAAGGCAAACACTAGAGTTAAGTGACTGAAAAACTAAACTATAAATTTAAGGGAAAGAACTAACAAACGCTCAAATAAATAGCTTAAGCAAAATAGGACTAAAGCAAAAGAAGGTAAAGAAGTATAAATAAGTACAGACACAGGCAAAATAACAAATCAAATAAAAAGCTAAAGTAACAAAGCAAGAATCGCAAGGATAAAAATAACTACACTCTGGATAAGAACACAATACTTCAGACAGATCTATGACACAAACACAACAATTCAGCAAAGACATGAAGGAAGGAAGCACAATATAAAGGGAGGAAAACACACAAGGACCAGGTGAGCACAATTAATGAAACAAGGACTAGAAAAGGACTAAACGAGGGGGCGTGGTAAGGGAAAACTAGGAGGTAAGACCAGGGGAGCACATGGCCAACATAAAGACAAAGCCATGTCCTCAAGCACAAAACAAACATGGAAACAATAAACAAAGACACAGGGCAGAGCCCTGACAGAGAGACGCAAAGCTCAATGTCGTTGACGTACCTGGACCAGCTGTGGTTGGTCTACACACACGTGCGCTCCTCAGCCTTGTGACAGGAAATGTTGATGCGACGGCTGAAAGAGAAAACAATGAACATGAGGTACGACTAACAAAAGAGAGTACCCAACAACACATTAAAAGCATCAAAGAACTAAAAGAGAAATACCCAGACCAATTTGATCAAATGGGCAGTTTCAATGGCACAGCAAAGCTCATCCTAAAGGAAGGTGCCGGTCCATTCATCGACCCACCACGCAAATGAAATACTACCAAAACAATTAGATGAAGCTGACCACCTTCACAAGTGTTAGTCTTTCAATCTCAATGCCATTATTTAAGGGGAAAAACCTCTGCTAGTGTTCTGGAAGAATGAGCTGATTTGAGACATGAATGAAGTGTTTTGGTAGTTTTACTGCATTTTGAATAATAAATAAATGACGGACAGTTACATATTACATTTTATCGTGTAAGCTTTATGGTACACATCAAACAAGGGAATGTACAGTCACATATAATATAAAATATATATATAAAAGCATTTTACAAGATGTAGCTGTAGTTCGCAATGCATTATGGGCCAAATGACGTTTTACAGTTGTTAACAGTATATTTCCATGTCAACTGTAATTAATGACTTACTTAAGTAACTTACTGTGGTGTGGCATTATGGGATTGCGCGGGCCAGTTGACTGGAGCTGCGCCAGAATGATTGAAGATCAGAGGCATTATTCATAATTCCTGGTAAGTTCTTTAGAAGTATACTCTTTTATTTATTTCATTTAATGTATAAGCAATATCATGTCACAATATCGTGCTAACACGACATTTAGAAGTTACATGTAAAAGTTGTCAAATCCCATATGTTTCCCCATACATAACGTTAGGTTAGTAAAGAAATGTGTCGTTTAACTTTAAGGTTTTTGTTTCAGGCGCGAGGCGTTTTGACGCGGCACCCCATGGTGAGACGAGCACAAACAAGGTAACATCAACAAAAAACATGGATGAATACTGCACTTTATGGTTTGATTTCTATGCATTCAGTTCATTGAACTTGTTGTAGAGAGAACATTCATTCTCTGCTTTAACATGCATATCATTTCAAATAAGAGGAGAAAAAATGCCGTGCGGTAAGCTTTAGCTGACGAAAAACATCAGAAAATGTGATCAAAGCATGATTAAATGATTACATTTTCTTATTTAGCCAGTTTAATTTTCTTATTGAGAACAAAGTAGTGTTTAACTACATTTTAAAGTAAAGCCCAATGCGAACGACTGTCATAGTATCTTTCGAAATAACTTGTTTGTTCACTTGTGTTACCTGTCCCATGTATATCGATCTCATATTAGAACCTATGAGAGATTGTGTCTGCACGAGAGCAATATCATTCTATGCTTCAGCTCTATGCTATGCATCACTGTAGCTGTATAAGAATGCACATATGCATTTTTGGGAGTGTTTTTTGATATCATATGTAAATGCATTAAAAAAAATCACAAGATCTTTTTCTTTATTTCTTGTAGGTGCAAAGAATAGCAGATGATGTGGAGAAAAGTCTGACATTACAAGTTTCTGAAACGGATTATTTTATGTATATATATTATTTATATTCTGTTGTAAATCATTTAATAAGCTGTTGTATTTTAGATTACATTTTATATTGAAATACTACTGTAATATTGTAGGTTACATTATTGCTTATATTTATTCATTTCAGGTGAACCCGCAGATATTGACTATTCGAGGGTCAGGTGGTTGTGACTTCATACCTCAACTTTGTGGCTGGATTTGCAGTCTTATTTCAACTTCAGTCTGGTGTCCTGGGAGCAGGCATCTTTTGCACACTTGAAGCTTTCTCAAAGGTAACATGCTTTACTTGACTAAATTTCTGAAAAAGGTTACCTGGTTTAATTACTGGTACATTTAAATGTGTGTACTGTATGTTAAACGGTTAGATCACCCAAAAATGAAAATTCTGTCATTAATTCCTCTCCCTCATGTCGTTCCAAACCCGTAAGACTTTCGTTCATCTTCAGAACACAAATGAAGATATTTTTGATTAAATGTGAGATCTTTCTGTTCCTCCATTGACAGTCCACGCAACTACCACTTTCAAACCTCAGAAAGGTAGTAAAGACCTGATTAAAGTAATCCATGTGACTCCAGTGGTTTAACCTCAATTTTATTTTATTTTGCGCAAAAAAAAAAAAAAAAAACATGATTTACCACTTTAAATTCATGTAACAACATCCGATCTCGTGTCAACACAACACGCATGTGTCATGGTGCTCTCGTATATTTATATACGTAATATCGTAATATTTTTTATTTATTTGAATATTTTTGTGCAAAGCACAAAGCAAAGCACTCGATTCGCTTGATGAAATTGAGGCTAAACCACTGGATTCATGGATTACTTTAATGATGTCTTTAACTTTCTGGGCCTTGAAAGTGGTAGTTGTGTAGACTGTCAGTGAAGGGACAGAAAGCTCTCAGATTTCTTTAAAAAGATCTTCATTTGTGTTCCGAAGATGAACGAAAGACTTACGGGTTTGGAACGACAGGAGAGTGAGTAAATGATGACAGAATTTTCATTTTTGGGTGAACTAACCCTTTAACAGTACTTCATACATTAGTAGTGCAACAGATGCTGATTGTGTTAGTGGCATTTTTACTTTTATTTTATTGAGCTAGTTTCATTCGATTTTGAACATTATTCTAAAGTTTCTGCTTATATTTTTGTGCAGATGTTTTGTTGGAATCCCAGCACTCACTGGAGCCAAGACAACAAGCACAGAGACAACACAACAAGAGAAGAGGAGCAAGTCAACCCTCGTGTGTTTGCTCATCTCAGAAGCTTCATGAACTTTGAGTGTGTGTATATTAAGTTGTCTTTTGATGAAATATTCTTAGTTTAATAGAAGATAAGCTCAAACAAAAGAATTTGTGGAATAATTTAGATTTTAGCATTTTATTTTAATGTTTTTTTAATCAAAAATCTGAGTTGCAGTGAGTTTCAATAGGAGCCAAAATGCCACAAATTCTGTTGATTGACTTGTTGTTCTACTCAGAATATGTCTTGAAATGGCTTTTTAAAAAGTTATTTGTGGTTATTTTGTAATACTATGTAATTTTTATGATAAGATTTTAACAGTTGAAAGACTGAAAATGTTGCCTTGCAATGAAAGTTTGAATAAATATTTACTTGCAACACCCTTGACTTGTTTTTTATTCATTTGTAAATGTATTCAGATAGTGTTCATTCTGCATTTAAATCAGTATATTACAGTTTACTGTTAAAATGATTGTTTTCAGCATTGTTAATGTTAAACTATTACAACATCATCTTGGATTTTGGGGGTATTTACAGGATTTTATTGGCAACTTTTTTGCCAGTAAATTCTACGGTACATTTTTTACAGTCATTTATAGTGTTGTGTAATATTAGCGAGTCTGTGAATGGTGTGGGTATGCAGAGCAGTCGCCGCTTATATTCCCCTGCTCTAATTATATAAAACTACTGTATACTGTCAGTACACCAGTTACACAAATGAACCAGATCAATGCTTTTACAGTTTCTTACAGTTACTAACAAGCCTTTACCAATACTTAAAGTGCTTTTCTAAACGCTTAACACAGCAACACACCTACAGTGCATCCGGAAAGTATTCACAGCGCTTCACTTTTTCCACATTTTGTTATGTTACAGCCTTATTCCAAAATGGATTGAATTCATTATTTTTTTCCCTCAATTCTACAAACAATACCCCATAATGACAACGTGAAAAACGCTAGTTTGAAATCTTTGCAAATGTATTAAAAATAAAAAACAAACAAAAAAATCACATGTACATAAGTATTCACAGCCTTTGCTCAATACTGTGTTGAAGCACCTTTGGCACCAAATACAGCCTCAAGTCTTTTTCTCAAGCGACTCATTACTTTATAAACTGTACAGTAGAAATAAAACAGTGGTGACAGAATCGCTGAGAGCCGCTGCTGGTCAAATGGGTCCCTGTGCAGAAGTTCAGCTGTCCCCTTGGTGAAACTGTTTACCGGTGAAGGGTGTCCATGGATCCCTATGGAGGGTGGGATGGTCATACACAGACCTCATATTCTGCGTACACAGAGCGGCGGTACTGGAGTCACTGCAGTAAAAGCTTTATTAGTATGAAATTGCTGCCAGTGATCAACAAAAATACAACACACAGTCCATGGCCTTTGGTTCCACATGTGTAAGTGAGAAATCATAGAGATGCACAGTCCGGCACACATTCTTCCTCCTCTCCTCTACCTCTCCTTCTCCCTTCATCCTGACACATTTCATCAGTTTCACATGATCAAGAGTGAGTTATACTGAATATCAGCACGGCTGTGATTCTACCATAGACATGAAGAGCAGCACGATTGTGAATGTGATATTACTTTATATAACAGATCTATAAGCAAGAACTTTCTAGCTTACCTTTCAGACAAAATCTGGGCTGCGTTTCCCAAAGGCATCGTCAGCCTAAGTAGATCGTAAAAACGATCGTACAAATCACTTACACTTACGGGCCGTTTCCCAAAACCATCGTAACTTAAGTAGTATTTGAAAATCTTCGTAGAACTACGAGTGCTCTGGAGTAAACGTAACTCCCTAAGTGTACCGTAAGGAGACAGAGCTATGAGGTCACCTGCAGGACAACCGGCGTATTGCACCTAAACTTTACTCCTGTCCAATGTGACTTTAATACTGTTTTTATGTATATTTTTTTTCTTAAATTCATTTAACATAATTCAATACAGAATTAATAATGAATAAAGAAATACAATCAAAATTACATGACTGAACAAATAAATCAAGGAATGGAAAAGTACACTGCTGTATATGGACATTTCAAGGAGAGTACAAATGTTACATTTTACAGGGAAATGGCCAGTGTGCTTTAAAGACTTTAAAAATAAAGGAGGAAAACGTGTCAATGACTTGCTGGCATGCACGAAACCCAGCCATGTATTGAACATGTATTGGTTGTTCATTGTGATGTCTCATGCCATCTTCTTTCTCTTCCTCCACCTCTTCGTCTTCCTCCCTGACATCCAAGGGCACTCTCGCCCGCGCTGCAATGTTGTGCAGCATAGCTGTTACTGATATTACTGATAGCACAGCACTTCTGTGGCGCAAAGAGAAGACCACGGAAGTGGGTTAAACCACTGAACTAATTTTGCAGAAGGTTGCTGGTTTGATCCCACCTAGCCACCACTTGCCACCTCTTGCCGCCACCACTTGAGCATGGCACTTTACTCCATGTTGCTCCAGGGGGATTGTCCCTGTAATAATTGCACTGTAAGTTGCTTTGGATAAAAGCGTCTGTCAAATGCATAAATGTAAATGTAAATAAATGTACCACCACTGGACTTGTGAATAGCCCGAAAACGTAGCTTCCACCTCCCTAAAGTGCGCTCCACAATACTTCGGCCAACACAGTGAGCCTCATTGAAATCTGCTTCCCTGTTATTGCCAGGATTAGCTACAGGGGTGAACAGATACAGCCTCAGTGAATATCCACTGTCCCCAAGCAGCCTCCACTGTCCCTGTGAGTTTTAGGCGTGTTGACCCACAGATTAGTTGGTAAAGATAAAGGAGTCATGCGTGCTTCCAGGCCACCTTGCCACAATGTCTGTGATCAAACACTTATGGTCACAGATCACCTGGCAGTTGATTGCTGCATAACCTTTGCGGCATATGTATATATATATGGCCATCCACAGATGGTGTACTGATTGGGATTAAAGTACCATCAATCACTCCGATGACTTGTGGTATATGGTGATGTGTTAAAAAATACTCCTGTATGTCTGACATGGCCTCTCTTGATGCTGGAAATTTAATGTGTTCAGCAGCAAGTGGAAGCAATGCATAGGTGACTGCTTCTACAGCTCTTGACACAGATGCCTTACTTAGTCCAAGTCCATCACCAAGTACCTGAAGGAAACTGCCTGTTGCATAAAATCTCAGAGCGGCTAAAAGTTGCACGTCAGGGGACAAGGCAAAATTCCTCCTGGTAGCACATCAGCTGAGGCCCTATGACATTGAGCAGTTGGACTATTTCTCCTCGTGGCAGACGGTATCTGTCAATGACAGCCATATCATCAAGCATATCCAGAGGATTTTGATGCTGCCTGATGAAGGCATTTATAGTAAATAGTGCACTCCGCGGTTGTCTCTGTCTTTGTCTTTGTTTTTCTCTCAATCGAAGAACACGCTTCAGTGCAGCAATAATTTTCTCTGCAAAACTACTGAAGTGTGACCTTTATATACTATCCTATAATTTCTCACAGGAACCATATGATTAAAGGTTTTCAGGCTGTGATAATATTCACAAATCACACACTGCCTGTCATCTATTCCTCTAATTGCAGAAGGCCCTACTTGAAGAAACTGAATCCCTGATATGAGAAATTGTATTGATTAGCTCTTCCCTTAATTTATTCTGATTGTAAGGTTCATAAATGGCCAAAAGTTGTGCTTTTATAAATGTATACATTTATACATACAATAATGCTGGTAAAGCATGTGTGCAATATGCATTTTTTCTGGACCTATAGAAATTGATAGGCTACATAATAGATAGGCCCTAATAATAAATAAAAATAGCCCCAGACACCCTCAAGACTCAAGATGTCAGAAAACATATATGGTTTGTATGCTTATTTTTGAAAAGTACTACAAGTAGCCATTTCAAATTTGAAACACTTAGAAGAATACTTAGTTGTGACGAGCCGGGCGAGCGAGAGCCGTGAGAGCGCGAGCTGCGCGTCACACCGGTCTCGGATCTCTCACGGAGGAGCTCGGACACATAAAAGGAGGAGCGATGACAGTGAAGGACGAGAGAGGACCAGGCCAGGATTTTATGTTGTGTTTTGTTTACGGTTTGTTATGTGTGTGCGCGGCAGTCGTCCGTGAGGGGCTGCCGGTTTTACTTTCAGTTTGTGTTTATTTGTTATTAAAGTCTTTAAATGTTCGCTGGTTCCCGCCTCCTTCTTCCCTGAACATACAAACTACGTTACATTGGTGCCGAAAACCCGGGAGGAAGGAGGGACAAATTCTGTCGGAGAGCCCTCGCTGCTAAGGGGGATCGCGGTGCTGAGGAGGTCGGGCAGCGCGGAAGAGAGAAGACCGCGAGTGGCTGCCCGAGGCGTTGGTGCTGGAGCGAGGGAAGATCCGGTGGGATGGAGAGCTCGCTGCCGTGCCCCTGGGTCAAGGTGGGGTGGCTGCCGTCCTAGAGGGAGTGGAGGAGTTGCCGGCGTTCGCCATGGGCCGGAGCCTGCCTACCATCCGCCATGACGGGGAGGAGCAGGGAGCGCGGGACTCGCTGCCGGCTGCCCTCAACTGGAGGAGCCACCGCCGGCCGCCAGGGGGCGGAGGAGGATCGAGCCGTCCACCGAGCGTCCAGTACCATCGCATGGCACTGCGAGGAAGAGCCTCTCGGCTGGCTGAGGACCAAGCGGCAGTGTGTCCGGGAACCGGACTGGATTTTTTTTTTCTTCTTTTCTTCCTCTCTCCCCTCTCTCGTCTCTGTCGCTCCTCATGCTTCCGGCTCCTTTTCTCTCGTCTCGTCTCGTCTGTCCTTACCCCTAGGTGGTGCGGCGGCGGCCGAGACTGGCCCGGGGGGGGAGTAGAGCGCAGTCTCGTGGGTACCCCCCGGCCTGCGAAGGGCGATGGGGGTATGTGACGAGCCGGGCGAGCGAGAGCCGTGAGAGAGCGACACGAGGCCGGGGAGTGATTTTGATGATGAGCGCCAGCTGCGCGTCACACCGGTCTCGGATCTCTCACGGAGGAGCTATGATGCATAAAAGGAGGAGCGACGACAGTGAAGGACGAGAGAGGACCAGGCCTGGATTTTATGTTGTGTTTTGTTTACGGTTTGTTATGTGTGTGCACGGCAGTCGTCCGTGAGGGGCTGCCGGTTTTACTTTCAGTTTGTGTTTATTTTTTATTAAAGTCTTTAAATGTTCGCTGGTTCCCACCTCCTTCTTCCCTGAACATACAAACTACGTTACATTAGTATTTCATGGAGCGTTAGGCTTTAAGTGGTTCAACAAACACAAGGACATAAAGCAATTCAATTTACACTCACCTAAAGGATTATTAGGAACACCATGACCCCCTTTCGCCTTCAGAACTGCCTTAATTCTACGTGGCATTGATTCAACAAGGTGCTGAAAGCATTCTTTAGAAATGTTGGCCCATATTGATAGGATAGCATCTTGCAGTTGATGGAGATTTGTGGGATGCACATCCAGGGCACGAAGCTCCTGTTCCACCACATCCCAAAGATGCTCTATTGGGTTGAGACCTGGTGACTGTGGGGGCCATTTTAGTACAGTGAACTCATTGTCATGTTCAAGAAACCAATTTGAAATGATTCGAGCTTTGTGACATGGTGCATTATCCTGCTGGAAGTAGCCATCAGAGGATGGGTACATGGTGGTCATAAAGGGATGGACATGGTCAGAAACAATGCTCAGGTAGGCCGTGGCATTTAAACGATGCCCAATTGGCACTAAGGGGCCTAAAGTGTGCCAAGAAAACATTCCCCACACCATTACACCACCACCACCAGCCTGCACAGTGGTAACAAGGCATGATGGATCCATGTTCTCATTCTGTTTACGCCAAATTCTGACTCTACCATCTGAATGTCTCAACAGAAATCCAGACTCATCAGACCAGGCAACATTTTTCCAGTCTTCAACTGTCCAATTTTGGTGAGCTCGTGCAAATTGTAGCCTCTTTTTCCTATTTGTAGTGGAGATGAGTGGTACCCGGTGGGGTCTTCTGCTGTTGTAGTCCATCCGCCTCAAGGTTGTGCGTGTTGTGGCTTCACAAATGCTTTGCTGCATACCTCGGTTGTAACGAGTGGTTATTTCAGTCAAAGTTGCTCTTCTATCAGCTTGAATCAGTCGGCCCATTCTCCTCTGACCTCTAGCATCAACAAGGCATTTTCGCCCACAGGACTGCCGCATACTGGATGTTTTTCCCTTTTCACACCATTCTTTGTAAACTCTAGAAATGGTTGTGTGTGAAAATCCCAGTAACTGAGCAGATTGTGAAATACTCAGACCGGCCCGTCTGGCACCAACAACCATGCCACGCTCAAAATTGCTTAAATCACCTTTCTTTCCCATTCTGACATTCAGTTTGGAGTTCAGGAGATTGTCTTGACCAGGACCACACCCCTAAATGCATTGAAGCAACTGCCATGTGATTGGTTGATTAGATAATTGCATTAATGAGAAATTGAACAGGTGTTCCTAATAATCCTTTAGGTGAGTGTATATTGATTCAAGTGTGTTGTTTGTTCCCCAGGACCTGTAAAAGACATTGCACAATGGGATGAGTTATACTACATATGGAAAATAATATTTCATGTTTCACAAAAGATTATTAAAACATACAATTAGTCATGAATAAACAACATTAAACAATATTACCTGACTCATCTGGCAAGATAATTGGCACTGAAATGGAGGGCCTTGCAAAACTTATCTCCTCTAGTGCCAGTCTCCTCTCTTCTAAAGTCAGCTTGGCCTTCTTGAGTTCAATGAGCTGCTGCTGAAAGCCGCTGTCCCTCTCGTTGGCCTCTTGAAGACATTTTCTGATGTCTTTTAGGACATCTAGTTTCTCCCTCTCCAGCTGCACTGACTACAACCACATACATTCTCAAACCGCCGAGGGGTTGTGGCTGTAGTCTGAACAGTTGGAGATGGAGGCTGGAGAATGGAGAATGGGTAAGCCATCTGGAGGACGGGGAGATGGTAGGTGTCTGCCAGAGGGAGGTGAACCCGATTGCTCCTGTGAGCAAGATGGACCTGGCTCAGGTTCAGGCACTCCTACTCCTCCATGGAGGTCAATACCACCGCAAATCCCATCTGATGCAGTTGTGCCAAGTATTGATAGTGCTCTTTCTTCTTCCGGAGTAATAAGGGGGGAATCATTGGGCCCACCACCTGTTTTATTAAATGTTGTCCTCTGCAGTGCCCTTTTCTTTTTAGGAAGGCTGGCAAAGTCCTGCCACTTCTTCCTGACCTCCTTCCCTGATCTTTTAATGCCACTAGTTGCAGTCAGTTTTGTAGCAATATCTTCCCAGATTTTTAGTTTTTGTTTATTTGTATGACAGCCCTTAAACCTGTTGAAAATAATAGGTTTATATAGCTCCACCTCCTCTAAAATAACATTAATCTCCTCTTTTTGAAAAATGTCTTTTCTTTGTTTTTTTTGGTTCAGCCATTTTGCTTGTGTTTTCACCCGTAGGTTTGGGATTTTATAGATTATTAGCCTCTTAGAAAATGCACATCAGGTGAAGATAATTAGGGCTATACATTTCAAAATACAAGCGTGTTCTACAATTACGAGCCATTAAATAAGGTGACATCTCAGCACTTGACAAACGGACAGCGACTCTTAACATTTACATTTATGCATTTGGCAGACGCTTTTATCCAAAGAGACTTACATTGCATTCAAGGTACATATTTTACATTTTGTCAGTTCTTGCTTTCCCTGGGAATCGAACCCATGACCTTGGCGTTGCTAACGCCACGCTCTACTGTCTGAGCTACAGGAAATGCTCTTAAGTTCTAAAGCAATACGAACGTTCGTAATATCGCTCGTAGAAAACGCTCTTAAGTGCAAAGATCCATCGTTATCTGGAAACGCAGCCCTGATTAGTTAGTATGCAGATTATTTCCACGACCACTGGTGAGAGAAAACACTCAGAGCAATCCTGGAGTGAGAGAAAACACATGAAAAACAACTGCTATTTCTGCTTGACTCGCATCGCTCTCATACTGTGATCTGAAACACACACAATAAAACATCCCAGAGCTGCCATAATCAATATCAGCACTGGCCGTTATTTCAGATACAAATAAATCACTACATAGAAATTTTAATTTACTCTATTAATGAATTTTTAAAGTCTTTATAAACTTTGCTCAACACTGTCGTTGTGTTGTGTGTGATGGTCCATCAGCAGCTGCAGTATCTCTCAGCTGTATCAGTGCAGTCACTGTGACGTCTGACTGACACAGGTTTTTGTACGACTCTTTATCACTGTGTGAACACACAGCTACTAGGACAGTGTGCACTCTGACAGTAATAATCTCCTGTATCTTCAGTCTGGACTCCACTGATGCTCAGAGTGAAATCACTGCCAGATCCACTGCCACTGAATCTAGATGGAGTTCCTGACTGCAGTTTATTCACTCTATATATCAGGAGTTTAGGAGCTTCTCCAGGTTTCTGCAAGTACCAGGCTAAACAATTACCATTACTATCACTATACACATTACTGCTGGTTTTACAGGTTATTCTGACTTCTTGTCCTGGTTGAGCTGTTATTGATGGACTCTGAGTTACTGTGTACTGTCCTCTACACTCTGAGAGAAAACAGAAATGAAAATTATAAATATTTGACATTTTTAAAGAATTAATAATTGTTAAAAAAAAAACTGTATCACACAAACCTTGAGCAAACAGAGTGAGAGTCCAGATGAAGATGTTGATGGTGTTCATTGTTGTTCTTGTGTCTTGTGTGATGATGAAGATTGTGTTCTGTTCTGCTCTCAGTCATGAAGTGTTAAACTCACAGCACTATAAACACTCTCAGACTGAAGCATGTGCTGACAATGCAAAGAAGTGGGCAGGATTTACAACAGCTTGTGCTCATAACACACTCACACACACTAGAGTTACAGAAATACAAATAATTATATATTCTGACAATTTGTATTTTTATTATTAACAATACAATACTCTTCCCAGTTGTATTTCTCTGCAGTGACACAAACCGTGTCTGATAATTAAGGTCAGTCTGTCGTGTCTGTGCTCTGGTTCTGCTGTCCGACAGTCTGTCTTTGGACTGAGTTTTTGCCGTTTGTCTTTATTATTCAACTTTTGGTTTGATCTGAATTTGATAACAATATTTTAGTCAAATGTGAACCTGGTGTCCATTATTTGAGCTGTTGGGTTATTTTAACATTAAAACATCACACACTTCTTCATCTGGACAAACTTACTATCATTACAAAGATTAAAGACTCCAGCGTCGATATTTGACCACTGTTTATGATAAAACTGGGTTGCAGTGACATTAATTTATGTCAGGAGTGCAAAATATTGATCTGTAATGTAGGATATTTTGAATCGAATATCACACGCAAATGAATTCTCTCTCGTCTGCTGCGGTTCAGTCGTGTCCACACAGCTGCAATGAACAGCGTTTGCTAGGGCTCTTAGTTCAAAAGTGCGCATATTTGGAGAAATATTGATTTATTATCACATGTTTGTAAAATATTTCATCATATAGAATACCATTTCTATTCATTTCCCACTGAATTATCCGATCTGAAGAGCTGAAAGAGCTGTGTACAGAGCGAGCTCCGTGTCTCCTCTTCCTGATTTGCGTCAGATATGAGTCATCACGCACTCATGAACACACGATAACTATGGCATAAGGTTTTTGTGTGATTTTCATGTGATTTTGGCTATTTTTATATCAGTAATGGATGTCTACATTATAGCTGCTAGCAGGTGTAGCGATTAGCATGTGAATCGCTCTGCGCGCGTGGGTGTGGTCACATTAAAGTTATTGAGGCGCCGCTTGAGAAACTGGACCTCTGACTGTTTTCATACGGATTACATAAACAGAGAATATTTGTTTTTTATATAAATTCATTTAAAAGTAGACATTCCAGGCTTTATAAAGAGATATCTGTCGTGTCTGTGTGGCAAGAGTTCTCTGAGTTCTGAGTTCATTTTCAGACGCATTTCAGAACGGACATCACAGGGAGACAGACGGGAGAACGCGCATCCTGTTTCTTTCCTTTATTTAGCGAAAAGCACAACATTTCGTTTTTATTTTGAGTGTACATCAATAAAAGTAGACACTTTAAGCTTTGTAAAGACATATCGTTCATGTCTGTGAGGCTAAAAATGACGGAGTATTTTAAGTTGTTTTACACGGTCATGAGGAAAAATCCAGCAAAACGTGCCGGCGCGTTCTTCGGGTTCAGAGGGATAACCTTCTCAAATGACAATGAATGCCGCCTAAACAACTCTTCCACTTTCATAAATATAATGTCCCAGTCGTGTGCCCTTCTAATGGAATAAGAGAAAGCAGCTCTTCCCTGAACTCCTTTCCATCAAAGTATCTAACATAGACACACATCTGGGCTACATCTGTGTTGTCAGCGCTCTAATCAATGGCTAGGGAAAAGTAGCTGGCCTGATTGAGACCACTGATCATAACTTCCTGCACAGCATCCGGCAGCACATCTATGTGCCGGGTAGTGGACCTCGCAGATAGGGGAAACTGTTTCACAGAGGGGCTTTAATAATAGCATTCATCGACTTGCCAGTTCTTCCAAAACTGTCAGCATAACCTCTTTGAAAACCTCTGCGTCAGTGGCCGGTTGTGTCTCACTTGTTTCTTTCTGTTGATCTGTGAGGCCCTGCACTAGGATCCTGCTGCTGTGTGCTTAGCTTGCTGTCAGTGCTTCAATTTTGTGCTTTCGTGCCTCTGTTTGAAGCTGCCATGCTTCGTCTCGTGGTGCCGTCTGATATTATATTCTTTACAAACAGCGACAACTTTGTTGCAGATAAGAAGACACACCGGCTTTGCATTCACAAAACCAGGTAGAATAAATGCAGTTGTCTTTCCATTCTTCTTTGTATGCCTTATTTTCACTGTCGACTTTCCTCTTTAGACTCTGTGATAGTGCCATTTTCTCTCACCGGCTATGTTAACATCACTCTGCGCGCGGCGTAATCGCGTACCTCCAGCACGCTAACAATTAAAAAAATGCATTTTAGTACTTGAGGATGCCAAGGAATAATTCTGAGTGTAAAAGTAGGCTACGTCAAATAATTATTACAATAAGTTTGGCTCCATTTGTGTAACAAGCAAATTAAAATACACATTTATTATTCACAATATGGAAAGAGGAAATAAAACATTCGTTAAGAGCATGACTCAAACATGCCATTAATGGGCTTATTCAAGTCCTCTTTTATTTATTCCGCATCTCCCACATGTGTGTGTTTTAGCAAGACGGTCTGTGTTGCAAGTTGGTGAATGAAGATACTTGCCAGGTTACGTGTCACTACTGCTTTATTCATTTATCCAGTTTATGAGCAGAGGAACAGCTCACTACCAGTTACAAAAGACTCGGTAACAGTATATCAGGCGATTCTGGTTGCATTTTCCATCAATTTATTTCTTAAATTATCCCTGACTATGGTCTGGCCCGCCATCTAGTGGCATTTTTTTTTTTTTGGCTCGATGCCAAACTTACTTGCCGACCCCTGCTGTAAGTCATGTGATTTCCTTGCCCTCATCGATATTGTCATGTGCTTCCCTTGGTTCATGTGTCACGTTCTCATTAGTTTATTGTATTGTCTTATCATTAGTAGTAATTTATCAAAATTGAAGTTTTTTAGCTTTTAGTATGACTCTGTTAGCCTTACGGTTATGAATAAGCTGGTGTGTTCCAAAACAATGACAAAATTTACATTTAGGAGATATAAGCATTCAAAACTAACAGTCTCTCACTTCCGTTAAAACGGATTACAGATTTTGATGACATCATCGCAGACTTCAGCTTCTCATCACATCTTCTGTCCAATCAAATGCTCTCTAGAATCTGAAGCCCCGCCCCCTACACTATAAATAGACGCTGAAGCTGCGGCTGAAATCGGTCAGCTGTTCACACATTTACTATTTTCTACATGGTGAATGGCACATAGCGCACTATATATGCGATAGGAAACGATTCAGACAGTGTAAATATGCTTTCAGTTGAGGTGAATGAAGTCTGGCTTCACGTTAGTTTCACGCGCACCGCCCTTGGTTCATGTGTCATAGTTAGTTAGTTAGTTCATTTATTTATATAGCACAATACAACAACAGTCGCTGACCATTGTGCTGTACAAAAAAGTTATAAAAACAATATAATAAAACAACAGTCAAGATAATAAAATGACATACAAAGACACTTTTACATACGACAAGCTCATATTGACTCACGTATTATAAGCCTTCTCTAAAAGGTACGTTTTAAGGTTTACTTTAAATAAGAATTCTGTAGATATTAATCTAATAGATAGATAGATAGATGGCAAAAGCCCGGTCTCCCTTTCTTTTTAAACGCGATCTAGCAACCTTGGGTAGCTTTTGATTTGATGACCTCAAACATCTAGCAGATATGTTAATAGTCACCAGCTCAGAAAGATAGGAAGGAGCCAGCCCATTTAAAGCCTTAAAAACAAAAAGTTAAATCTTAAACTCTATTTTAAAGCACATGTTCTCATTAGTTTATTGTCTTGATTGTGCACAGACGTCCTTTGTCCTATTATTAGTAGTGTGTGTATTTAAGCCCTCATGTTTGCCGTGCGTCTCTGTCTAGTATTATTTGTGTAACCCGCTGTTGTTGAGTGTCTGTTCTTGTTTAAGTTCTGGTTTAGTTCATGTAGTGTCAAGTCAAGTTAAGTTTTGTCTAGTCTTTTGTTTATTTTGTATCTGTTCATGATTTCAATAATCTTCACTTGTGTTCTTCAAACTATTCAGTGGATCTCTCGTTACACATAGGCCTTCTTATATGATATTGTAGTGTCCAGGTCCACCAAGAACAGCTCCTGTGAGCTCCACCTTAGGGATGTGTGTGCAGGTAGGAGTCTACTGGTAGAGTGAGGAGTAGGCGGGAAGTCGTCTGGTTCGGATGCAGCTTGCACATCCTGAAAAAATTCCTCTGTGTCCTTGTCATCCTCAAATCGGGGTGACTGCATGCTGGTGGTCGGGGCAGCAGGGGGTTGTTTAGCCATCCTGTAAGGAATGAAGTCATGCAGTCTCCAGATGTTGATGCCATAATGCTTTGGGATTAGGAAGCGGGACTGTATTTGGAGATTTTGCAGTTGGGCCTGCGACAAAGGCATGTCCACTATCAGGGTCTTGATATGTTCATATGTCACAAAATCTCCATTCATCAACATGCCTACTCAGATGAAGGACACCGTTTTTAAATGGCCAGCTTTATCCAGGGTGCTTGGCGGATACCTAAGGACAGCCTCCATCCAGGGCATCCCCACATCCCTGTACTTCTGGAAGTTCTGGAAGTAAGAAAGTGACCACCTTTCTATTTCCAGGCACACATACACAGTGACAGCAGCCGCTCTT
>CM077216.1:29954255-30002366 GCA_039654625.1 Rhinogobio ventralis
AAGGTTATCAAAAATAGTCCTTCCTGGAATGCAGTATGACTGATCTGGTTGAATCACCGAGGAAATGTAGAGTTTGACTCTGTTGGTTAAAGATTTTGAGAGTATCTTATAGTCAACTCCGAGTAAAGAGACCGGACGCCAACATCTAATGTCTTCAAGATCACCCTTTTTAGGTAATAGGGTGACCACAGCTCTTCTTAGACTCAGTGGAAGTGTACCTCTTTTAAAACTCTCCATGAAAACGGAGAACAAATCCTTTCCAATGACTGGCCATAAATGTTTATAAAATTCTGCATTAAGTCCATCCAATCCCGGAGTTTTGCCAGAAGACAGTTCTTTGACAGCAACAGATAGTTCATCAAAAGTCAATGGTTCGTCAAGCTTAGATTTCTCCCCTTCCGAAAGCTGAGGTAAATCCTGAAAGAGAAGTTCAGCCATCTCCTCATCGCAAGTTTCAGCTCTGTAAAGATCCTCATAAAAAGACAGTGCGTAAGAAATAATGCCATGACCATCAGTAACCTTCCTCCCCTCTGGAAGCCTCAAACAGCCTAAAATCTTCTTATCCACAGTCTTCTTCTCCAGGTTAAAAAAGAAAGTTGTAGGAGCATCCATGCTATTAAAAGAAGAAAATCTTGCACGAATCAGCGTCTCCTGGGCTCTTTCCTCCAGTAGATTCCGCAAAATAAATGTATTGCGTTACTCAGTGGTATCGACAACATCCCCTTCGATGTCAAGTAGAAGTATTTCCTGTTCAAGCTGTGCCATCTTTTTGTCCAAAAAGCTTTTATTGTAAGCAGAGTAGCTCTGGCAAAACAATTTAATTTGAGTTTTTCCGATGTCCCACCACTGGCTCAAGGACCTATACTGTGTTTTCCTCTCTCTCCAGATCTCCCAGAAATAAGTGAAAGAGTGCACAAAAGTTTGATCTAATAATAATCTATTATTACATTTCCAAAAAGATGTGTTGAACGTGCTCTCTGCAGTAGTGACATCAACAGATAGAAAATGGTGATCAGGCAGAGCAGTGGGAAAAATACAGCTATTATAGAAATGATCTCTTTTGCCTTTTTGTACATATATCCTGTCCAGCCTAGCCCCAGATACCATATTGGAGTTTATTTTCACCCAGGTATATTGTCTGACCTGAGGAAATGATTCTCTCCAAACATCTACAAGATTGTGGTAAACAATTAAAGACCTAAGCACATCTGCAGATTGACTATGTGGCTCTTCATGATTCCTGTCCAAATTATGACTTAAAGTACAGTTAAAATCCCCGGCCAGAACAATGGTCCTATCATGAGAAACATCACTTAGAGCAATTTTATGTTTTTCAAAAAAAACAACCCGATCTAACCCAATATTGGGTGCATACACATTGAAAAAAGAAAAATGATTACCCTGAATAGTTACATCAACTCTCAGCAAACGACCAGAAATCACTTCAACAACACTGAGCGGCTGCTCTTTATATTCAGGTGTCAGCAGTATAGCCACCTCTGCACTGACACTAGAGCCATGACTCAATATAGCCTGGCCCTTCCATTCACTCAACCACTGTATCTGATTATTCTCATCTGTGTGCGTTTCCTGTAGAAACACCACACCAGCACTCTTCATCATTACATAATCAAACAGACTAGCCCTTTTCACAGCATCACGACACCCATTAACGTTCAATGAACTAAGTCTCAAAGGTGCCATGGAAAAGAATATAAGATAAACACAAAATAAAACTAATCCACAAGAGTATTTAAGTAACCAAGCCATGCTCATTTTTTAACTTGTGAATTCAAAGAACTTCTAACATTACTAAGAAGCTTCTTGAGACGGTAGCGTTTGGGTTTGTCAAGCTCTTCCAAGGAAGCTTTTCTCATCGCCATCGCACCAGACAACAGAAACAACTTTACATCCGGAAAATACAACTCAATTTTAGGTTTTCGATGGCCCTTAGTAGTATCAAGGAAATGATTAATCTGCTGAACAGAGTAAAGTTTGGTCTTACCTCCAGAGACAAGCTCTGAATCCACCGCGTCATTCCCCATTATCTCTGCATCTTCGTGTTCAATGTCAGAGTCATCCATTAAATCCACAGGTTCTTGAGATAACATGTCATCTTGACTCTGACTAAACGAGTCATCAGTAGTCGTCTCATTTCCGATTTTATCAGGCTGCGTTTGTTTTGCATCAAGAATCAGTTCCGTTTCAGACACGGACTGCAAGCGCACCTGACCCGAGCTCGTCTCTGCCTGCGGTCCAGCGGGGATATGATTTGGGCCGGCCGGCTCCTCAGCGGCCTCCGCCAGGCCCCCTCCAGAGGCCTCCAGCACCGGTCCCCCTTCGGGCATGTCACCTGACGCCGAAAGCGCTCCGCTCGGCTGGGGTTCTGACGCCCCAGCAGTCGCAGCACTATCCGTGCCGGCCGCCCTCTCGCTGTTCTCCGCATCCGCAGCCGGAGCCGCAATGAGGCCCGCCGGCCTGTCTCGCCTCGGGCAGGTTTGCCTGACGTGTCCAAAATCACCACAAACAAAGCATCTCATTGACTCTGAACTAATAAAAACCGTGTAATCTTTGCCATCGATGCTTAGTTTCGCTGACAGATTTAATGGATCACTCTGTGCATTTAGAATCATAAAAACCTGACGACGAAAAGACATCACGTGTTTAATCTCGGGATTTTTACATCCAAGAGGAATCATTTTAATAGTACTCACTATTTTACCATACCTCTGGAGTATCTGTTCCAGTTTTTCATTTGTAACGAACGGCGGTACGTTTGATAAAATAACTTTCTTGGCTGGGCTTGACAAAGGCAATACAGGCACAAAAATGTTTTTGATTACCAACCCATTTTCAATCAGTTCGTCCACCATTTGCCGTTCACTGAGAAAGAACACAATGGCTTTGTTCATTCGGGAGGCAGATCTAATGTTAGCACCACCGATCGCCTCGCTCACGGCTATCAAACAATCTTCCACCGACACCGCGGCCTCAGGCATACATTTACAACCATGCTTGAGTGTTAACTGTGAGAAATCCCCCGCTTCCGACCCCATTATCCCCGCTCACTGACCAAAGTCAGGACAAACTACAAACTACAAACCAAATACTAAATATAGAAATAAATATGGAAAAGAAAAGTAAAGAATTTCACTGAGAAACTTTCACTCCCGCCAACCGGCTCCTTCCACACTCACTCCCAGCATGCACTCGCACAGAGAGAGAGAGAGAGAGAGAGAAGAGAAGAGAAGAGAAGAGAAGAGAGAGAGAGAGGGAGAAGAGAAGAGAGAGAGAGAGAGAGAGAGAGAGAGAGAGAGAGAGAGAGAGAGAGAAGAGAAGAGAAGAGAAGAGAAGAGAAGAGAGAGAGAGGGAGAAGAGAGAGAGAGAGGGAGAAGAGAAGAGAAGAGAAGAGAAGAGAGAGAGAGAGAGAGGGAGAAGAGAGGGAGAAGAGAAGAGAAGAGAAGAGAGAGAGAAGAGAGAGAGAGAGAGAGAGAGGGAGAAGAGAACAACAAACTTTTATTACAAAAACATTTCACAGTATATTTAAATTACAATATGAATAAATATTAAGAAACCAAATCACCTTCAAATACAGAGCACAAAGCCTCATCACAACAGCAAATACCTTCAAAAGTGATCAGATCATCCATATGCTTGTAATAAGCAAAATCAATCAATATTCTTGCTTTCAACATGTTTGAAAAAATAACAACCACATTCTGCTCCAAGTTTTGTTCAACTTTCTTTTTCCTAGTTATATAAATAGCCAATTTTGCTTGGCCTAAAACAAAATTCAACAACTGACAGACAAATCTTCTTTTCAAAACATATTTAAAACCCAAAATAAATAACACTGTAGAAAAATTATCATTAAATAATACAAATAATATTTTCTAAAGACAGAAATAAAGGCTCTAATCTTGCACAATTTACAAATGCATGAAAAATGGTTTCCCTCTCAGTGCAAAAAGGACATTCAGCATCAATCCCGGGATTTACAACTGAAATAAAAGCATTGACGGCGACAGCGGCATGGAGGATTCTCCACTGTAAATCACCTGTCTTTTTTGTCAACGGTGGTTTATAAAGTGCTCTCCACTCAGGTTTTTTATCCACGTTCAATTTAAAATCAGTTCTCTTATTTAACATTTTTTTGTTAAAAATAACAACACAATACTTATACAAAGTTTTCCCAGTACAAGAAAAAAAGTCTACACACAAAGATTCAACAGTTTTTAAAAACACTCCAGAAACCTCTTCTAGATTCAATGAAAGAAGTAAACAAGGAAAAGTCTCTTCAGGATTTGGTTCACAGAGACCTTCAGAATACTCTGTCAACAGTTCTTTCCGTTGAATTAAAAACCGTCTGCCATTTCTCCAATAGCTGCGCAACTATACGGTTTGATCGAATTCCCAGATGTTGAGCCGTTGCTTCTTTATTCTTAAAATCAAGTCCTGATATTCCCAGTAATTGTCTCAAAGTGGTGACTTTACTGTCAATGAGTGTCCTGTTAAGTCCTGGGAAAAGTCCACTGGCAGACACATCCAGGCGTGCCCCACGAACCAAAGGCTCTTCTAATGGCCAATGAAGTGACTGTGGACTCTCTGCTTTTTTAAAAACGAAAGACTCCACACCTTAAAGAGGTTCTTATAAAAAACTGGTAGACCAGAAGTGTTCAATTTCATAGGGTCCAGTAAAAAAAGAGTTTTGTCCAGTCCCAGATTCTCAAGATTTTGCAAAATCACATATGCAACAGAACACCATTTCAATTCAGCTGAACCAACTAGTAATCTTTGTATCAACTGCAACCGAAAAGTTGCTATTCTGCTGTGAAGATGTATTAGGCCATGTCCACCCTCATCCTTAGGCAAGAATAACACACTCTGTGGGACCCAATGCAATTTATCCCAGAAGAAATCTACTAAGATAGCCTGGATTTTCACTAACAACTGTGAGTGAGGATCAATACATGCAACCCTATGCCATAGTGAAGAAGCAACTAAGTTATTTATAATTAATATACGCCCTCTATATGACATATTTGGAATTAACCATCTCCATTTATCCAGGCGACCTTTAACTTTTTCGATGACTCCTTCCCAATTTTTTTGCACTGTAAAATCATCACCAAGGTACACTCCTAAATATTTAAAACCTAATTTTCCCCAACCTAAACCTTCAGGGAGATCTGGTTTCCCACCGGTCCACTTACCTAATAATAAAGTTTCACTTTTACCCCAGTTTACATTCGCCGAAGATAAACCTTTAAAAGTTTTAAGTAAACTTAACAAAACCTGGATATCACTTTGGCTACTAATCATGACTATAACATCGTCGGCATAAGCTGACAATATAAAATTATCTTTACAGTTTGGCAAACGTATACCATGAAGTTTGATCCTTATCTGTTGTAAAAGTGGCTCTATTGCCAAAGAGTAGAGCATACCAGACAATGAGTACCCCTGCCTAACACCTCTATGAGCTTTAAAAGGAGCACATAAACCACCGTTCACCTTCAGAATACTCTCAACGCCACTGTAAAGAACTTGAATACAATTTATAAAATTTTGACAAAACACAAAGGCCTCTAAAACTCTCCACAAATAGCAATGTTCAACACGGTCAAACGCTTTCTCCTGATCTAATGAGATTAACCCACAATCCAAATTCAACATCTTGGAGACCTCTACAACATCACGAACCAATGAAACATTGTCAAATATTGATCTACTAGGAACACAGTAGGTCTGGTCAGGGTGGATGATGCCATCCATCACTCCTGCTAGCCTGTTAGCCAGGGTTTTTGAGAGCAGTTTATAATCACTACAGAGTAGTGATACGGGTCGCCAGCACTTTATGTCTGTAAGGTCGCCTTTCTTGGGCAGGAGGATTAATACTGCTCTACGGCAGCTCAGAGGCAGCTGGCCTTCAGCCAAGCTTTCGTTCACCACCTCCAGCAGGTCCTCTCTCAGCTCCGACCAGAAAGACTTGTAAAAGTCTACTGGCAGGCCGTCGATGCCCGGCGCCTTTTCAGACTCCATTCCTTGGAGGGCCTTGTACAGTTCGCCCATGCTCAAAGCACCAGAGATATCAGCATTGACTTCCTCAGGCACCTGGGGTAAGTCGTTGAAAAATTCACTGTCACTCCTGTATTCCACCCCAAGTTCATTTTTATACAGGTTTTCATAAAACACAACTGCTCTCCTACGAATGTCCGCAGGGTCTGTCAATAAACCATGGATGACTCTGCTCTGACCGTTCTTCTTCTCCAAGTTGAAAAAGAACCTGGATGGAGCATCCATCTGATCCACACTCTGGAACCTGGACCTGACCAGAGCCCCCTGTGTTTTAATACCCAGTAAATCAGCCAACTGTGTCCTTTTATGTGACAAAGAATCTAAATAACCTTGGCCACCCGTTGACTCAGCTAATTCTTGAAGTTTTAAAATGTCGGTCTCCAAGGTGTTCATACTCAATGTTGTCTCTCTAGTGACGCTTTGAGGAAACTGCAAACAGAAATGTTTTATTTGGGCTTTCCCAAAATCCCACCATTGTCGTAGAGACTTAAAAGACCCCTTTGTGGTCCTGAACTCATTCCAAAACAGTTTAAACATATTTTTAAAATACCTGTCATTTAATAGAGCAGTGTTTAACTGCCAGTATGCACTCCTTGGCTTAATGGAGTTTAAAAACACAGAACACTGCACCATACTGTGATCAGAAAAGCTCAGTGGGGTAATTAAACATTTTCTTACAATGTTACAGTGATGCTAGAAAACATAAAACCGGTCCAATCTTGCCAACGAAATCACACCGTCACGAACATGAGTCCAAGTATATTGCTTTTGTGTCTCCAAACATCACATAGCTCATGCGTTTTAACAATCTGGATTAACCGATTACGAGAGGGCAAGTGCGGTTCAATATGATTTCTGTCCAGGTTCGACAATGTGCAATTAAAGTCACCAGCCAAGAATAAATATTCTTCTACACAGCATTTTTGTAAAACAGAAGACAACGTATTTAAAAACAACATTCTTTCTATTGGTGCAGTTGGAATGTACACACAAATAAAAACAAAAATAAAATTCCCAAAAGTAGCTCTTACTTTTAAAAGCCTACCTTTAACTACTTCATCAACCTGATAAGAAGTCGGACTGAAGCAAAGAGAATGGCAACCGCTCCGCTAAGTGAGGTGTTGTGGCTCGACACAGAGACCCCGTCCCACTCCTCAGCCCAATCAGCAGCATTCCTTCAGTCACTGTGCGTTTCTTGCAACATAACATCTATTCTTTTTTGTTTGACCACCTCAAAAATACCTGCTCTTTTTCTCATTTCCCTTGCTCCATTTATATTCAAAGTCGCAATATTCACATCACTCATATTTTGAGAAATGAAAGGGACTAAGAAACATAGCAGCACTCCACAAACACACACACACCACTTTGCTAGCCAGGCTATTATACTTTCTCACTACCTTCATTGACATTGTCAGAAGTGAGTTTTCTCACTATCTTTTTTAATCGATATATTTCCTTGTTTGTAAACAAACCTTCCGACATAAAAAACCTGGTTTTATCAACAAACTGCTTTGTGTCAGAAAAATAATCATTTACACAGACCCCTCTCCTGTTTTTAGTAGCTTTTAGAAAAAGTTTAATGTCCTCCACTTCACAACCGCGGCTAGAGAAGTCACTCTGAGAGAGACTGACGCTAGAATCAGAAGACTCGCCGTCACTTCCACCAAGGAAATCTTCCACGTCAGCTTTCTTAGCTCTACCGGTTTGAAACTCGTCAGATTTTTTCCTTTTTGATGGAACTTTGAATTCGCTCTGTTCTGTCTCCATTTCAATGCCATCACAAAACAACTCGGGTAGCAAAACGTTCGCTGCGCTATCACTTTTTTGCATATTCGATTTGCGAGAACGAATACTCGATGTCTCAGCATCACCCGATCTATTTTCCCCAACCACGTTTCTGGAGTCATTTACCTGAATCGCCACACTCTCGGCCGCGGGCGGATTCTCCACAGGTCTGTCCTCCACTGCCCCGGTCTCTGCCGCACCGGTCTCTGTGACAGGTCGAGCCGCATTTGACGGACCAGGGACCGGCTCACTAACATTGTCAGCTATGCCATCAGCCGCCAAACCGTTTTCTTTATTCTTACCAGGACACGCACAAATTAAGTGACCCACCTCGCCACATTTAAAACATTTCATCGTGTCCGTAGTAGCATAAATAACATAATCGAACTCGTCAACTTTGAGATGCAGTGACAGATCTAGATCCTCATCGTCTTTTAGGACCATGTAAACGAATCGCCTAAACGAAACTACATGTTTTAAAAGTGGAGATCCACTACTAATTGGTATCATTTTAATAGGTGACACCAATTTTCCATATCGTGACAAAATTCTTACTAAAGTTTCGTCACTTATGAAAGGCGGAATATTGGACAACAGCACTTTTTTGGATGGCATGGAAAGTGGGAGAACATGAGTAAAAAGACTATCAATAACTATTCCAGTCTCAACTAACTCATTTGCCTTTTCAACCGAACTAAGAAAGATGACGGTGGCACTGTTCATTCTGGAGGCCGACATGATATGTTCATGCCCAACAACCTCTCCTGCAGCCAGGCAACAGTCTTCAACGCTCACCGCGGACGCAACTTTCACTCCATGGCGCCGCATGAGTTTACTCAAACCTTGCACACGTGGGGCCGTCATGCTGCCCGCAAAAGAAAACAGTAGCACGCAGCCCGATCAAACAAATAAACCACCACTTCTTAACAACAACCCAAAAAAAGAAAGAAAAGCAAGAAAAAAAGAAAAGATTCACTCACAAGCGCTCCGCTCACACTCAACAGTCACACGTCACACCGGAAGTGAGAGGAGAAGAGAAGAGAAGAGAGAGAGAGAGAGAGAGAGAGAGAGAAGAGAAGAGAAGAGAAGAGAAGAGAAGTGAGTGCTTCTGTTGTGTGTCATTCAGCACAGTTCCGCCTATCCCGCCTTCACTAACTGCAAGTTAATCTATAAAGAATTGTAATTGAATTGTAATTTTGTGATACGACGGTCTTGGCATTTCATTTGGCTGTAGGCTGAAATTATATTCAACCCGCCAAAGTGGCTAGTGGGAGTGGCTGCCTTACCCGCCACAGCTGAAATCGACCTGCATTTGGCGGGCTGGAGGGTGTTAATGTCAAGCCCTGGTAAGCATTATGTTTATAACGGGGGTTTCTGCCACTGGTCATCTCCATTAACATCAGAGACAGACTCTGATATCTTTGTGAAGTAATTACTTACTCAAAACAAGCACCAACTCAAGAGAGTGTGTGATTTCAGATGCAGCCCATGTGCTTGATACTCCATACACTTTATTGTTATATTAATGTCTAAGTGAAGTTCCTAAATGTAATTGATTGAGGAGCGAGAAGCCAGAGTATAAAAGCAGCTCCAGTCTCAGCTGTTCCCTCCACCTCCCCAAACTCCACCTTCATCTTAGGTACCTATATAATCATATCCTATAGTTACTCACTGTGGGGGTATATCAGAGCTTGAGCTGAAGCTGCTTCATCGAGCCGCTCATCAGTGGACAGCAAAACAAGTTTAACCAAATACCTTAAAGATTATAAGGGCAAACAAACTCGTTCATTTAAGATTAAAACTTTGCCACACTGCATGATATCTGTGGAAGTGCCAGTGAATTTCACACGATGGCTGATTGTTTATTATTCTTTTATGTTTAGGATGGGAAATGTTTAATATCTGTAAGAATTGAACAGAAGGATAATTTGTGCATAATTTGTCTTTGTTTCAGACCACACTCCCCCTCATACATTCATACACACACAACTGCTCACAGACGTGACCTGTTTTATGAATCCAGCGTATCATTAATAGTTTTGTGGACTGAACTCTTGGAGCTCTTCCTCTCTAACCGAGTCAAGGACGATCTCAGCAGTCCAGAGGCTTCAGACACTGACAGTGTTTCATTATAAACTGATGAACATGAACAAACCTCATGACTCTTCACAACAGCTAAAAAAGTGTGTTCTGTGTAGTATGAGTGTGTGTGTGGTGTGAGTGTATGAGTGTAATCTGGACGTACTACATTCACCATGATGTCATTATCATGTGATCTACCAGCGTCAGTTTCGTCGCTTCACTGTCATTCATAAATCCTCTCCTGTGGCCTCATGGGATAGTAAAGTGGTCATCATATACACACTTCAGAATCTCACAGGAAGTAGTAGCTCATCCGGGGACTTTCTGCCTGTTCTTTTATGAGTGAATTCAGACATAAAGTCTGTGAAAGGTTTGATACACCATTGTGTTGTGTGTGATGGTCCATCAGCAGCTGCAGTATCTCTCAGCTGTATCAGTGCAGTCACTGTGACGTCTGACTGACACAGGTTTTTGTACGACTCTTTATCACTGTGTGAACACAGACTGACTGTTTGGATAGTGAAAACTCTGACAGTAATAATCTCCTGTATCTTCAGTCTGGACTCCACTGATGCTCAGAGTGAAATCACTGCCAGATCCACTGCCACTGAATCTAGATGGAGTTCCTGACTGGAGGGTGTTTATGCCATAAATCAGGAGTTTAGGAGCTTCTCCAGGTTTCTGCTGATACCAGGCTAAGTAGTCACTATATATTCCTACATCTATATGACACTCTATTGAAGCTGTTTGACCCTGTTGGACAGTTTTAACTTCAGGTTGAGTCAGAGTGATTCCTCTGGATCCTGAAGAAGAGAAAAGAAAATCAATCAGTGTTTAAAACTACTATCATCATATACTTTTACAAGAACACCAAAACCAGTCAGTTTTACCTTGAATAAAGAGTGAAATGGTCCAGATGAAGATGTTGATGGTGTTCATTGTTGTTCTTGTGTCTTGTGTGATGATGAAGATTGTGTTCTGTTCTGCTCTCAGTCATGAAGTGTTAAACTCACAGCACTATAAACACTCTCAGACTGAAGCATGTGCTGACAATGCAAAGAAGTGGGCAGGATTTACAACAGCTTGTGCTCATAACACACTCACACACACTAGAGTTACAGAAATACAAATAATTATATATTCTGACAATTTGTATTTTTATTATTAACAATACAATACTCTTCCCAGTTGTATTTCTCTCCAGTGACACAAACCGTGTCTGATAATTAAGGTCAGTCTGTCGTGTCTGTGCTCTGGTTCTGCTGTCCGACAGTCTGTCTTTGGACTGAGTTTTTGCCGTTTGTCTTTATTATTCAACTTTTGGTTTGATCTGAATTTGATAATATGTTAGTCAAATGTGAACCTGGTGTCCATTATTTGAGCTGTTGGTTTATTTTCCCTTTGAGTTAGACAGGAGCTGCACTAGTACGAATGGAAATACTTTACTAGATACTGCAAAGTGTACTGACATTTATAAAATGATCCGGACTCGAAATCAGTTCACATTAGTCCAGATTAAACCACGTCCATCTGAAATGTTTACAATTATTGATTTATTGATTTTTCTGTGAATCCTGAAGATTGAGCAGCATATGAAGAACAGAAGCATCATTATGAGAAACTCCACAACATCATCCATGATCAAAGAGGTCAAAGGTCACCTCAGAGGTCACAGCTCATCAAATATATTTCTTTAAACAGTGTTATATCAGAAATCATTGAGTCAATCTGAATGAGTGAGTGTTGAGAAGAGCTGAGGAGCTTCTAATATCAGTGTGTTGAAGTGTTGTTTCTCTCTCTCTGCTGGAGTGTGTGTTCACTCGAGTGGAATAGAGGTTTTTGTACGAGCGTTTCATTAGATTGTATCACTGTGGTACACATTCGGTGGAGGAACCAAACTGGTGATCAAATGTAAGTCTTTTTAATTCCCTATTTAAAAAATACAGTTTAGATTTCAGAAAGTGTTTTACAGTTGAAACAAGAACAACATTTATTAATGATAATGATTATTAGATATTGTGGTGAAACTTCACTTGAAGCCTTTATGTATAATGCATTATAAAGATATTCATAATGTAGATTATAATGCCTTATATCTTTTCATAAATAATTGTAACCAAAGTTAAAATGCATTATAATATTTGCAAATTCCTTGTTGCATCTGAAATTGGTTGTTTGTCATGAGTTTTAATGCATTATAATTACTAAAGGTGTAACAATGAATAGATAATATTATAATGTGTTATAACTGTGGTTACAATTATTCATGAGATCATACATGCATTATAATGTGTATAACAATTCATAATTAATGCATTAAATACTTTTATAATGTAATATGTATAAAGGCTTTAAGTGTTTCTGATATTGTTTAATAATTATTTAATCTAAATCAATGATATTGTCATGTTTATACATTCAGAAGAACGGCATTATTCCTTTCAACAAAACATCTAAACATATTTCCATAAAGCGTCTCACTATGAGTTTATTGAGTTTATTACAGGTTTGTTTTCCTTCATTTATTTCTACACTGAGTTCATATATAGTTCATCTTTTATTGTAGATATCATACATGGAGAAAAGAGATTTGACATCAGAATGTAAATGTTGTACTTTCTGTAGTTCAGTCAATGATACTGAATCTCTTTTGCTCATGTTGTGATTATAATTCAGTGCTTTATAATACAAACACAATTTATGTGTGACTTTTAATTCTGTGTGAAATTGAGTTACATTTTGAGTTGAATATCTCAGTAAAATGTAAGAACTTTATGTTCTGAGTTAAAAACGGCTGTAATTAAATCAGTCGGTGTATTACAATGTTCAGTTTGATTGATGAGGTTTGATGTAAATGTATATAGTGATTGTGTAGTTTGTATATTGTATATATATCAGCTGTAGTGATGCTGAAGGACATGAAGGATCAGATTGTGGTGATTTTTGCTGCTGTTGAAATGCTGTGAATGAAAGTGCAGTGTGTTTTCTTTGTGTTTGTGAATGTGTTGTGTTTGTCTCCTGCAGCTGGTCCCACAGTGAAGCCCTCAGTGTCTCTGCTGCCGCCCTCTTCTCTGCAGATCTCTGGAGACTCAGCCGCACTGCTCTGCCTGCTCAGCTCTTACTCTCCACAGGGGGCGCTGGTGAGCTGGACACTGGACGGGTCAGAGGTCACCGAGGGGGTTCTGACCAGCGCAGAGAGCCAGCAGGACGGCCGCTACAGCCGCAGTAGCGTCCTGACCCTCAGCAAAGCACGCTGGGAAGAGGGAGAGGTGTACGTCTGCAGAGTAACACATGATGGAGCTCCTCATGAGGTCTCGTTCCACAAGAGCTCTGAGTGCTGATGTTTCTCTCCTGAAGATGAGCCGTATCTGAGTGTCCTGTGTCAGGCAGGATTCACATGAGTCTAGTGCTGCAGCTGTAGTGATTTACAACTCAATACTGAAAGAGAGCTCGCGTGTCAAAGCACTGTGTGATCTTTCCATCTGCTGTGTTTGCTGCAACATTCAATAAAGCTTCTCAACAAGTTCACTTTGTGTCTGACAACATCATTCAACTAACAGATGAAGATGCAGGTGCTTTTCAGAAGGTTGATGTAGCAGTAAATGTCAAATAAAGCTCTTGGGGTTTGAACATGGTCTCTGGAGACAGAGCTGCTCTATTCTGAGAGGATCACAATCACTCCACCCTGACAATGCAAATGGGATTTTCAGTCTCACTCTCTGATTGGTTACAGGATCTGGACTGGAACAGACCACTTTCACTTCTGCTACACATTTACATTTAAAGAAGGGGGTGAACTTTAATATACAAAAATATCATATAAATACTAATCATTAAAACATGGTCCCAAATCAAGAATCAGCCGTTGTGACAGTAATTGTGTAAGAATGTAAATCTTTCTGTGGGTCAAATGGAAAGCATCTCGTCCAGACAGCAGAAGTGACTGAATGCAGTCTGTTCAGTTTGATTGACAGGGATCATACAGTGGCAGGAACAAGTGTGTGAACTCTTGGTATGAACTGGTTTTCTGCAGTAATTTGCCATCAAATATGATCTGATCCTCATCTCAGTCACAACAATAGACACACACAATGTGCTTAAGCTGATAACACACACAATTCTAATCTTTATTGAACACACACATTAAACATTCACAGCGCTGGAGGGAAAAGTACGTTTTCACAGATGAGGCTTAATCCAGTCCCAGACTAAAACTCATGTTTGAGCTGTTTTAACTGAAAGCACATCTTAAAATATGTCAGTGCCATTGTTTTGTCTGAAGATGCACATGAGTAAAGTTTTTTTTCCTAAGGCACATTTATGAAAGCTACTTAAATGTCCTAAATGAACTAAGGCCTAATCCTGGCTTAATCTAACCCTGTCTGTGAAACCAGGCCCACATGTCTCATATTTCATCTCTAGCATCTTCACTGACATTATTGTCATTATTGTCATTATTGTCTCTTCATTAAACAGTTGGAAATGAGGCAAAACTATGGCAATCATTGCAAAGTGAGGTCTGTACACGATCTGGCGTAGTTTACGCAACATATCGTGTACGGACCTCACATACCGGAAGTGATCACACGCTCAAGGTTGTTGGACATAGTGGTTTATTAGAGGTTAAAAACACCAAGGGCAGAAACAAGTACAGGAACTTACTCGATCAACCCCTGTCCCTGCTGGTCCCCTCCAGTCGTTTCAGTTCCATATGATGTCCTGCCCATTCTGTTGGTTTCGTCCAGCATGAAACCTGTCACTGACTTTCCCACCTCCTCTACCCATGGCAATTAGTACGTTTTGTACTTCTGCGGTTGACTCACTTGTAATGGCTTTTCTTTTATTGTAAAATAGTTATCATTTGTTTGTAGGAAAAAAAGGTTTAATGTTGTATCTTTTTTTTTCTTTTCTTTTTTTTTCTCGAGGTTTAGAGTCCCAGGGATCCCACACCTGGGACTTTCAAAAACACAACAAAAAATCTTAACTTTGAAGTAGATTTTTTTTCTCCAAAAAAGGAACCCTAAAGCCAAGTAGAACATAAAAAAAAAAAAAATGATTAAATGTGAGATCTTTCTGTTCCTCCATTGACAGTCCACGCAACTACCACTTTCAAACCTCAGAAAGGTAGTAAAGACCTGATTAAACTAATCCATGTGACTCCAGTGGTTTAACCTCAATTTTATTTTATTTTGCGCAAAATAAAGAAAAAACATAATTTACCACTTTAAATTCATGTAACAACATCCGATCTCATGTCAACACAACACGCATGTGTCATGGTGCTCTCGTATATTTATATACGTAATATCGTAATATTTTTTATTTATTTGAATTTTTTTGTGCAAAGCACAAAGCAAAGCACTCGATTCGCTTGATGAAATTGAGGCTAAACCACTGGATTCATGGATTACTTTAATGATGTCTTTAACTTTCTGGGCCTTGAAAGTGGTAGTTGTGTAGACTTTCAGTGAAGGGACAGAAAGCTCTCAGTTCCCTTTCAGTCGGTCACGTTCGACGTACGTCGGACGTCACCGACGAATTGGGATCACTTCTGGGAGCCCCTATCAACTTCGAGATATAGAGAACGGGCCAATGGCCATTGCCGTGCGAGATTTGCATCTCGCGCTCCGCCCCGCGCTGCGCGTATAAACAGGAGGCGAATGCAGCGCACTATTGTCATTCACTTCGGAGCCGAACACGGTGTTGATGAAGGAGACTGTTCCTGCTTCAGCAGAAAGAGAGAGAACGAGAGAAGACGCTTCTTTGAGTGCTGGGAGAGAAGGCACGATCAGCGGCGGCCGCGAGCTCACTGATACAGTGATAAACTGCTGTTTTTACAGCACTGTTGGTTTGGTGAGGGCGTTCCCAACGGTGAGTGCATACACAGGCTGCACTACTCTCCTGTGTTTTGCCGCGGTCGTTCCTGGGTGCTTCAGCACATTTAAAAGAGCTTTCTTCTAAAAGAGCAGCGCGGGTGTGACTGCGTCTTTTTCAAGACGTCATTCCACCCGTGCGTTTCTGGATGCGGTTGTTTCCTGTCCTTTGACGGCCACGATCCCTCTCGCATAAGCATGTTGAGATTGCGTTCGTGGGTGATCCATGTTCTCTCAGGAGAACGGGATCACGTCGGCGCGTTGTTCGTCTCGCCTTCCTCGTGAGGGTTTGAGTGTTCAGCGCGCCGTGTGCCGTCTAGCTGCCGGCTGACAGCGCGGGTTGTCACGGCAACCCAGCGCGTCACTCGGCGCTTTAGATGCGCGGTCGAGACTTAAACCTCAAACGGGGTTGAGTCCCTTCGCCTATTCCCCGATCTAGTTTCTTTTCTGGTGCACCAGAAAGGGGCTACTTCGGCTAATAAGCCTTGGTGACCTGAGGATTACAGTGGGGCTTCCCTGCCGAGTACATCTCCGTGGGCCCTCACTCCTCTATCTCATCGCAAGCATGCTGAGACTGTGTTCGTGGGTGGTTCATGTTCTCTCATGAGAGCATGACCACGTCGGCGCGTTGTTCGTCTCGCCTTCTTCATAGGGGCTTGAGTGTTCAGCGCGCCGTGTGCCGTCTCGACGGCCACGCTCACAGTCTTGCATGCCTGCTGGTAGCTTACAGGTGGGATTGCTGGTTCCAAAAAAAAAAAATAAAAATAAAAATAATAATAAATAAATAAATAAAGGGGACCTAGCGTTTCATCTGGGGCTCTAGCAGAGGACAGATGTCAATCGCTGCATCGGAGAGAGGGCTGTTATAAGCTGGAAATGAAGATGATGCTGAGTTTCCCACTATAATGGTGTGTGCTCATGCTGAATCAGATTCAGACTTGACAGCCATGCTTTCCTGGGTGGCTGAGGCGTAGTGCAACGCGTAAATCGCCTTGCCCGCCCCCTTGCCTTTTTCCCGGATGTGCATTGGAAAGCTTTGGCAGTATGGAACTATTTGGTGCCATAATCTGGATAAAGTTTTCCTCTCTCTCACTACCCTCATCGGTGAGGTGGCAGTGCCACTGGCAGGCCACCTCTGCCCTGCGCTCTTAGTGCACGAGGGTAGTTCTGAGCTGAGGTTGAGCTGCGCACCGTGACTGATTTACATTTAAAGTCACAGCGCTGGCCCTTGGCCAGACGATGTCCACCCTGGTCCAGAAACACCCTTGGGCTACCTTGCAGGGGTGTGAGACGTCGCCAGAGTACGCTCTCTCGATGCTCACATCTCACAAGGTGACCCTTTTCGGCGACACTGTCGGTGACTGTGCAGCAGTCCTCCACAGTGCAAAGCAGATGGAACCCCTCAGTCTGCTCGCCATGGGCATCCCACGATGCCACCCGTCTTGGCTGCCAGTCAGCTGAGACGGGTGACCTGGTCTTGGTTGAAGCTGCTCTTCCCCGGAGGAGGGCCGGGTGGAGAATCATTGCAAAATTTTGTTCCGCCACCGGTGTTACAGCCAGTGGTACCCAAATTCTTAAGAGCAGTTCCAATACCTCTGGGTCTCGGGAGTTCAGGAATGGCAGCGTGTGACGCTATGAAGCCGCGCCGCTCTCATTCCCCTCCCCACAAGAGGGCGAGAATGGCAGTGTGCGACGCCGGGGAGCCTCGCCACTCTCATTCCCCTCTTCTCAGCGGTGTGAGGACGGCAGTGCGCGACGCTATGCCTCGCCACTCTTGTTCCCCGCTGAGGAAGGAGGTGAGGTAGGCAGTGTGTGACGCCACAAAGCCTTGCCACTCTCTGCCCCTCCTTCAGTCGCCAGCGGACCGCAGCGTATGGCTTGAGAACGCTACCATGCCTTCTCTCATACCCTCCGTCCAACCGTGGGGGCAGGTAGGTGCTGCGTGCGCACTCAGACCCCACTTCAGGACGCTGTGCCTCTTGGGTCGGGTCCCTGCCATCCACTTCGCTGCCCTACTGCGGGTACGTCTGTGGGGCGGGTGTGTTCATGGTACGGTTTCCGGAAGCCTAGCTAGCACTTCCGGGACGGTCCCGCTGACTCACCTGCACCACCAGGCTCGGCTATGCGATTCAGTTCGCACGGCATCCTCCCAAGTTCTGGGCGTCCACTTCACTGTTGTGTGGAGCTGCGACGCCCATCTTGTGGAAAGAGATCAAAGTCCTACTGGCGAAGGAACGCGATTGGAGCCGGTCCCTCCAGCCGACATGAAGTTGGGGTTCTATAACTTCTACTTCATTGTGCCCAAGAAAAGCAGTGGGTTATGACCAATCTTGGACCTGTGAGTCCTGAACCGGGCCCTTCACAAACCGCCCGTTCAGATGTTGACGCAGAAGCGCACTTTCGAGTACATCCGTCCCCAAGATTGGTTTGCAGCGATCGACCTGAAGGTCGTTCCCTTCAGGACTGTCCCTGTTGTGTGAATACAGAGACACGGTGATCAGTCACCTCAGCCTGTTGGGACTTCGGGTCAACTGGGGAAAGAGCAAACTCTGCCCCGTGCAGAGGATCTCTTTTCTCGGTATGGAGCTGGACTTGGTCAATCTGACAGCGCGTCTCACAGAGGAGCGTGTCCAGTCGGTGTTGAACTGCTTGAATTCGTTCAAATGCAGGACAGCGGTACCACTGAAACATTTTCAGAGGCTCCTGGGGCATATGGCATCCGCAGCCGCTGTAACGCCGCTCGGATTGCTTCATATGAGACCGCTTCAACGCTGGCTACACGACCGAGTCCTGAGATGGGCGTGGCACAGCGGATCCCTCCGTGTCCCCGTGACTCCGAGGTGCCGCCAAACCTTCAGCCTGTGGTCGGACCCTTCGTTTCTACGGGCAGGAGTTTCCCTAGAACAAGTGTCCAGGCATGTTGTTGTCTCCACGGATGCCTCATCCACCGGCTGGGGTGCCACGTACAACGGGCTTGCAGTTTCGGGTCTGTGGACGGGGCCTCAACTGCAATGGCATATCAATTGCCTCGAGTTGTTAGCAGTTCGTCTTGCGCTGGGCCGCTTCAAAACGCCGCTACTAGGCAAGCACGTTCTGGTCCGTACGGACAACACTGCGGCCGTTGCGTACGTCAACAAACAGGGTGGTCTACGCTCCCGTCGCATGTCTCAACTCGCCCGCCATCTCCTCCTATGGAGTCAGAAGCATCTGAGGTCGCTTCGTGCCATTCACATTCCGGGCCTGCTCAATCGTGCGGCCGACGAGCTCTCACGACAGCCAGTGCTCCCCGGAGAGTGGAGACTCCATCCCCAGGTGGTCCAGCTGATCTGGAGTCGCTTCGGGACCGCACAGGTAGATCTGTTTGCCGCCCCGGACACGACCCACTGCCAGTTGTTTTATTCCCTGACCGAGGGGATCCTCGGCTCGGATGCGCTGGCACACAGCTGGCCCCGGGGCCTACGCAAGTATACGTTTCCCCCAGTGAGCCTTCTTGCACAGACTCTGTGCAAGGTCAGGGAGGACGAGGAGCAAGTCCTGTTGGTTGCTCTGTATTGGCCCAACTGGACTTGGTTCTCGCGACAGCACCTCCCTGGCCCATTCCTCTGAGGAAGGACCTCCTGACTCAGAGACGGGGCACCCTATGGCACCCGCGTCCGGTGTCTGGTCCCTGGACGGGACGCGGAGGTTCTAGGTGGCCTACCACAGGCTGTGGTAGACACCATCACTTCCGCTAGAGCTCCCTCTACGAGGCGCCTCTATGCGTTGAAGTGGAACCTGTTCGTCGACTGGTGTTCTTCTCGCTGAGAAGACCCCCGGAGATGTTCGGTCGGTTCTGTGCTTTCCTTCCTACAGGACGGGTTGAAGCGAAGGCTGTCTCCCTCCACCCTCAAAGTCTATGTTGCCGCTATCGCCGCTAATCATGACATGGTAGGTGGTAAGTCTCTAGGGAAGCACGATCTGATCGTCAGGTTCCTGAGGGGGGCGAGGAGACTAAAACCGCCTCGCTCTCCCTCTATACCCTCTTGGGACTTAACTCTGGTGCTAACCGCACTGCAGAGGGCGCCCTTTGAGCCTTTGCAGTCAGTTGAGTTAAAAATCCTGTCTCTGAAGACAGTACTCCTGACTGCATTGGCCTCTATCAAGAGGGTAGGGGACCTGCAGGCATTTTCGGTCGACGAATCGTGCCTGGAATTCGGGCCCGGTAACTCTCATGTAATCCTGAGACCCCGGCCCGGATATATGCCCAAGGTTCCCACCACTCCCTTCCGGGACCAGGTGGTGAGCCTGCAAGCGCTGCCTTCGGAGGAGGCAGACCCAGCCCTAGCTTTTCTCTGTCTAGTCCACGCTCTGCGGACTTACGTGGACAGAACGCAAAGCTTCAGGACCTCAGAACAGCTCTTCGTCTGTTATGGAGGCCAGCAGAAGGGAAAGGCTGTCTCCAAGCAGAGGATGGCCCACTGGATAGTGGATGCCATCGTCTTGGCGTACCAAACCCAAGATGTGCCCTGCCCGCTCGGGTTAAGAGCCCACTCCACTAGGGGTGTAGCTTCTTCCTGGGCGTTGGCTCGTGGCGCCTCGCTGACAGATATTTGTAGAGCTGCGGGCTGGGCGACACCTAACACGTTCGCTAGATTTTATAGCCTCCGTGTAGAGCCGGTATCTTCCTGTGTGCTCGCTTCCTATAGTCAGTAACACCGAAGTGCCCGTTCCAAGTGTCGGCTTGCTGCGCCACTCCCTTCCCTGTGGAACGGATACGTGCGCTTATATGCTCCAGTCGAGTTCCCCAGAACGGCGAACCCTGTTGAGTCCTCCGCAACCCGCGGCAGTCGGATGTGGCGGAGCGTCCGACGCCAGGTCTAACACTCGTATGCATTGGTGGAACTTGTGTTAGGCTGGGTTCCATATGTTGTGACCCCCACGGCGGTCCCATATGTGTATTCTTCCACGGTACGGCTCCCTACGGCGAGCCCGTGTCTTTCCCTCGGCAGAGCTCTCTGCCGTCTCAGTTAGGTGTTGTTCCCCCGCCTGTTTGGCCGGGGCCACCCCTGGGACTTCCGTATGTTGCACTGCCCACGGCCAGTCCATACGTGTATTTTCCACATGGTAACTCCCTTCGGGCATGATGTGGCTTCCGCAGCGTCCCTCTGGGCACGCTTTCCCAGCGTTATCCAATAGTCTGCTGAAGTGGGTCTTGCGGAACAGCAGTGTGACTTCCCTGCGTGAATTCCCCGCCCGGAACAGACGGGGTCTGAGGGGCTCTCGCTGGGCGCTGGAAGTGGTAGTAACTGTGGCGTTTTCCAAAGGGATCCCAATTCGTCGGTGACGTCCGACGTACGTAGAACGTGACCGACTGAAAGGGAACGTCTCGGTTACGTATGGTAACCCTCGTTCCCTGAAGGAGGGAACGGAGACGTACGTCCCGTCGCCACAGTTGCTGTACCATCACTGCATGGCCGAGTCACTAGTTCGGCTCCTCAGTGAAAAACAATAGTGCGCTGCATTCGCCTCCTGTTTATACCCGCAGGGGCGAGTACATATACCGGGGTGGAGCGCGAGATGCAAATCTCGCACGCCAATGGCCATTGGCCCGTTCTCTATATCTCGAAGTTGATAGGGGCTCCCAGAAGTGATCCCAATTCGCCGGTGACGTCCGACGTACGTCTCCGTTCCCTCCTTCAGGGAACGAGGGTTACCATACGTAACCGAGACGATTTCTTTAAAAAGATCTTCATTTGTGTTCCGAAGATGAACGAAAGACTTACGGGTTTGGAACGACAGGAGAGTGAGTAAATGATGACAGAATTTTCATTTTTGGGTGAACTAACCCTTTAACAGTACTTCATACATTAGTAGTGCAACAGATGCTGATTGTGTTAGTGGCATTTTTACTTTTATTTTATTGAGCTAGTTTCATTCGATTTTGAACATTATTCTAAAGTTTCTGCTTATATTTTTGTGCAGATGTTTTGTTGGAATCCCAGCACTCACTGGAGCCAAGACAACAAGCACAGAGACAACACAACAAGAGAAGAGGAGCAAGTCAACCCTCGTGTGTTTGCTCATCTCAGAAGCTTCATGAACTTTGAGTGTGTGTATATTAAGTTGTCTTTTGATGAAATATTCTTAGTTTAATAGAAGATAAGCTCAAACAAAAGAATTTGTGGAATAATTTAGATTTTAGCATTTTATTTTAATGTTTTTTTAATCAAAAATCTGAGTTGCAGTGAGTTTCAATAGGAGCCAAAATGCCACAAATTCTGTTGATTGACTTGTTGTTCTACTCAGAATATGTCTTGAAATGGCTTTTTAAAAAGTTATTTGTGGTTATTTTGTAATACTATGTAATTTTTATGATAAGATTTTAACAGTTGAAAGACTGAAAATGTTGCCTTGCAATGAAAGTTTGAATAAATATTTACTTGCAACACCCTTGACTTGTTTTTTATTCATTTGTAAATGTATTCAGATAGTGTTCATTCTGCATTTAAATCAGTATATTACAGTTTACTGTTAAAATGATTGTTTTCAGCATTGTTAATGTTAAACTATTACAACATCATCTTGGATTTTGGGGGTATTTACAGGATTTTATTGGCAACTTTTTTGCCAGTAAATTCTACGGTACATTTTTTACAGTCATTTATAGTGTTGTGTAATATTAGCGAGTCTGTGAATGGTGTGGGTATGCAGAGCAGTCGCCGCTTATATTCCCCTGCTCTAATTATATAAAACTACTGTATACTGTCAGTACACCAGTTACACAAATGAACCAGATCAATGCTTTTACAGTTTCTTACAGTTACTAACAAGCCTTTACCAATACTTAAAGTGCTTTTCTAAACGCTTAACACAGCAACACACCTACAGTGCATCCGGAAAGTATTCACAGCGCTTCACTTTTTCCACATTTTGTTATGTTACAGCCTTATTCCAAAATGGATTGAATTCATTATTTTTTTCCCTCAATTCTACAAACAATACCCCATAATGACAACGTGAAAAACGCTAGTTTGAAATCTTTGCAAATGTATTAAAAATAAAAAACAAACAAAAAAATCACATGTACATAGGTATTCACAGCCTTTGCTCAATACTGTGTTGAAGCACCTTTGGCACCAAATACAGCCTCAAGTCTTTTTCTCAAGCGACTCATTACTTTATAAACTGTACAGTAGAAATAAAACAGTGGTGACAGAATCGCTGAGAGCCGCTGCTGGTCAAATGGGTCCCTGTGCAGAAGTTCAGCTGTCCCCTTGGTGAAACTGTTTACCGGTGAAGGGTGTCCATGGATCCCTATGGAGGGTGGGATGGTCATACACAGACCTCATATTCTGCGTACACAGAGCGGCGGTACTGGAGTCACTGCAGTAAAAGCTTTATTAGTATGAAATTACTGCCAGTGATCAACAAAAATACAACACACAGTCCATGGCCTTTGGTTCCACATGTGTAAGTGAGAAATCATAGAGATGCACAGTCCGGCACACATTCTTCCTCCTCTCCTCTACCTCTCCTTCTCCCTTCATCCTGACACATTTCATCAGTTTCACATGATCAAGAGTGAGTTATACTGAATATCAGCACGGCTGTGATTCTACCATAGACATGAAGAGCAGCACGATTGTGAATGTGATATTACTTTATATAACAGATCTATAAGCAGAATCTGATTAGTTAGTATGCAGATTATTTCCACGACCAAAGAAAACACTCAGAGCAATCCTGGAGTGAGAGAAAACACATGAAAAACAACTGCTATTTCTGCTTGACTCGCATCGCTCTCATACTGTGATCTGAAACACACACAATAAAACATCCCAGAGCTGCCATAATCAATATCAGCACTGGCCGTTATTTCAGATACAAATAAATCACTACATAGAAATTTTAATTTACTCTATTAATTAATACATTTTTAAAGTCTTTAGAAACTTTGCTAAACTGTTTTTTTGATACTTACATCATAATAAATAAATAAAGTCTGTGAAAGGTTTGATACACCATTGTGTTGTGTGTGATGGTCCATCAGCAGCTGCAGTATCTCTCAGCTGTATCAGTGCAGTCACTGTGACGTCTGACTGACACAGGTTTTTGTACGACTCTTTATCACTGTGTGAACACACAGCTACTAGGACAGTGTAAACTCTGACAGTAATAATCTCCTGTATCTTCAGTCTGGACTCCACTGATGCTCAGAGTGAAATCACTGCCAGATCCACTGCCACTGAATCTAGATGGAGTTCCTGTATAACGGCTTGTTGCTGCATATATGAGGAGTTTAGGAGCTTCTCCAGGTTTCTGTAAGTACCAGTGTAAGTAACGTCTCGGTTACGTATGTAACCCTCGTTCCCTGAAGGAAGGGAACGGAGACGTTACGTCAGTTACTGACGGAATGGGGGTTTCGCTTAGAAGCCAATCGCCTTTGAGCTCTACAAAACGAGCCAATGGCATGAAAATGCCATGGGTCTGCGGAATTTGCATGCCGCAACCCCGCCCCACGGCGTGGGTATAAAGGGCGTTGCGTGGCAATCTCGCATTATGTTTACCTGCTGAAGAGCCGAGGCATGAGCGCCCGGCCAGTTCCAGCGGTACAGCGGTCATGGCAGGGGGACGTAACGTCTCCGTTCCCTTCCTTCAGGGAACGAGGGTTACATACGTAACCGAGACGTTCCCTTTCAGTCAGTACACTACGAGTTACGTCAGTTACTGACGGAATGGGGGTCCCAATACAATCTCGCCATGACGGCTGTCTTCCAGCGTCCTGCGCTGACCCGGGCTCCCTGCCGTGAGTGTGGCACGAACGAGGGGCTAGGCTCAACGCTACCAAGGTACACTGGGAAGCATATCCCACGTGGAGAATGCAACACAATGCCAACCCAAAGGGGGGGACTTGAAGAATACACCTATGACCCGAAGGAGCTGCATAGGGAACACTCTGGGGTATCCAGCCGAAGGTGGAAAATTTCAACCCCAGGCGTGGCAAGGTGTCTTGCCAAGGGAAGACACGAGCTACAAGAGACTTACCGTGGAAATACACATGTGGGGGTTACCCAGCGGGGGAACCATGCACACGGAGGCACCTAGCCGAACACGAGGGGTGGCCTGAAAAGGGCACTCGCTCTGGTGACGACATCGACAGTGCTGGAGGAGCTCAGGGCTTACTGGGAAGCTCACCTGAGAGGAATAGCGCACGCATCCAGTCCGCGGAGTGGAATGGCGCAGCAAGCGAAGACACCTGAGCCTGTCCGGTTACTGGCCAGTAGGGGCGAGTACACGAGAGGATACAGGCTCCACTCAGAGATTATAAAATCTTGCGAATGTGTTGGGTGTCGCCCAGCCTGCAGCTCTACAAACGTCTGTTAGCGAGGCGCCATGCGCTAGAGCCCAAGAGGAGGCAACACTCCTGGTGGAGTGTGCTCTTACCCCGAGGGGGCATGGCATGCCCTGGACTTGATATGCCAGGACAATGGCGTCCACTATCCAGTGGGACAACCTCTGCTTGGAGAGAGCCTTCCCTTTCTGCTGCCCTCCGTAACAGACAAAGAGCTGGTCTGAGGTCCTGAAACACTGCGTCCGGTCTACGTAAGCGCGAAGGGCGCGTACTGGACAGAGCAGTGCCAAGGCTGGGTCTGCCTCCTCCAAGGGCAGCGCTTGCAGGTTCACCACCTGGTCCCTGAAGGGAGTGGTGGGAACCTTGGGCACGTATCCAGGCCGGGGTCTCAGGATGACGTGAGAATTGGCCGGCCCGAATTCCAGGCACGCTTCGTCAACCGAAAATGCCTGCAGGTCCCCTACCCTCTTGATGGAGGCCAAAGCAGTCAGGAGCGCCACTTTCAATGAAAGGAACTTCAGCTCGACTGACTGCAATGGCTCAAAGGGAGCCTTTTGCAGGGCAGCTAAGACCACTGCTAGGTCCCAAGAGGGTACCTGAGGTGGGCGAGGAGGATTTAACCTCCTCGCACCTCTGAGGAACCTACTGACCAGGTCGTGCTGTCCAACCGTTTTAGAATCCACCAGGTCATGATGAGCTGAAATAGCAGCCACATAGACCTTCAGGGTGGAGGGAGACAGCCTTCGCTCCAACCCTTCCTGGAGGAAGGAGAGCACGGACCCGATCGAGCATCTTCTGGGGTCCTCTCGCCGAGAGGAGCACCAGGTGACGAAGAGGTTCCACTTCAACGCATAGGCCTGTCTGGTAGACAGGGCTCTAGCGGAAGTGATGGTAGCCGCCACCTGAGGTGGCAGGGTACTCAAACCTGCCGCGTCCCGTCCAGGTTCCACACGTGGAGGTTCCACAGGTCGGGACGCGGGTGCCATATGGTGCCCCGTCTCTGAGACAGGAGGTCCTGTCTCAGAGGGATCGACCAGGGAGGTGCTGTAGCAAGGAGTACAAGTTCTGAGAACCAGGTCCGGCCGGGCCAATATGGGGCGACCAAAAGGACCTGCTCCCTGTCCTCCCTGATCTTGCACAGAACCTGTGCGAGAAGGCTCACTGGGGGAAACGCATATTTGCGTGGGCCCCGCGGCCAGCTGTGCGCTTGTGCATCCGTGCCGAGGGTCCCCTCGGTCAGGGAATAGTACCAGCGGCAATGGGAAGAGTCGCGGGAGGCAAACAGATCTATCTGTGCGTCGCCAAACTGCTCCCAAATCAGCTGAACCGTCTGGGGATGGAGTCTCCATTCCCCCGGGAGCGGCTGGAACCGCGACAGCTCGTCGGCTGCGCAGTTCAGGTCTCCCGGGATGTGAACGGCATGAAGCGACCTCAGATGCTTCTGACTCCATAGGAGGAGATGGCGGGCGAGTTGCGACATCCGGCGGGAGCGTAGACCACCTTGTCGGTTGATGTACGCTACTGTTGCCGTGCTGTCTGAACGGACCAGAACGTGTTTGTCCTTGAGCAGGGCTCGAAAGCGGTGCAGGGCAAGACGTACGGCCAGCAACTCGAGGCAATTGACATGCCATAGGCGCTGGGGTCCTATCCAGGAGCCCGCGGCAGCATGTCCCTTGCACATGGCGCCCCAGCCCGTGGAAGAGGCATCTGTTGTGACAACAACATGCCTGGAAACTCGTTCTAGGGGAACACCTGCCCGTAGAAAACTGAGGTTCAACCACGGGGTGAAGGTCTGACGGCAGGCTCGGGTCACTGGGACCTGGAGGGTGCCGTGTTGCCATGCCCATCTCGGGACTCGATCGCAAAGCCAGTGCTGAAGCGGTCTCATATGGAGCAGACCAAGCGGGGTCACCGCGGCTGCTGACGCCATATGCCCCAGGAGCCTCTGAAAAAGTTTCAGTGGAACCGCACTCTTGCCCTCGAACTGGCGAAGACAAGTCAGCAGAGACTGCGCGCGCTCGCTCGTAAGCTGCGCGAACATGGCGACCGAGTCGATTTCCATACCGAGAAAAGAGATCCTCTGCGCTGGGGAGAGTTTGCTCTTTTCCCAGTTGACCCGAAGGCCCAGACGGGCGAGGTGCTGAAGCACCAGATCCCTGTGTTCGCAGACCTGATCCCGAGAGTGGCCTAGAATCAGCCAGTCGTCGAGATAGTTCAGGATGCGAACCCCGTGTTGCCTGAGCGGCACAAGGGCTGCCTCGTCAATCTTCGTAAAGACGCGAGGGGACAGGGCTAGCCCGAAGGGGAGAACCGTGTACTGATATGCCTGCCCCTCGAAGGCAAACCGTAGAAACGGTCTGTGTCGAGGAAGAATGGAGACATGAAAGTACGCGTCCTTCAGGTCGATCGCTGCAAACCAATCCGAGGGACGAACGCACTCGAAAATGCGTTTGGCTGTCAACATCTTGAATGGAAGCCTGTGCAGGGTTCGGTTCAAGACGCGCAGGTCCAGGATTGGCCGTAACCCACCGGTTTTCTTGGGTACAATGAAGTAAGGGCTGTAGAAGCCGGACTTCATCTCGGCTGGAGGGACGATCTCGATCGCACCCTTCGCCAGTAGGGTGTCGACCTCCGCACGCATGACAGGGGCATTGCCACCCACCACGGTGTAGCGGACTCCCCGAAAGCGGGGAGGAGACCGAGCAAACTGAATCGCATAGCCGAACCGGATGGTGCGAGCGAGCCAACTGGACAGGTTGGGAAGCGCTAGCCAGGCTCCCAAGAACTGAACCAGCGGGGTCATGCGAACCACCGGCGTACCCCCGGTGGGGCAGCGAGGCGGAATGACCGGCCCAGACAAGGGAGGCATGGGAGCGTCCCGGGGTGTGGGCGGGGTCGAATTCCGCGCCCTGACAGAGGAGACCAGGGAAGGACCAGCGTTCCACGGGGGTCTCGTCTGCCAGGGGGCTGGCGACAGAGGGGGCCGAGAGCGGCGAGGCCATGGGGCGTCGCGCACTGCCAGCCGCGCCCTCTTGAGGCTCGGAGGTGAGAAAATCAGTTCTTTCATGGGAAAACAAAAGATTCTCCCCCGGCCCTCCACCAGGGGAAGGAGTGGTCCTGCTACCATCTCCTGGGAAAGAACCGAAGTCACCTCCGAGCCGCCCGTCTCAGGACCGCTGCTTAGACTGCCGTTTGGCAGGCTGGGGGGCTGGGACGGGCTGGGACGGGCGGGGCCGCCTTTCTGCGACGTCCTCCACGCCTCGGCCCGGATGAAGGCTGCTGCTGGGGCCGGGCAGGAGGGGTGGGAGTCGCTGGGGGGCGGCCTTGGCGGGAAGCAGACTGAGGCTTCTGGGCCGGCGGCTGGGTGGAGGCAGCAGCTGGCCGCCGGGGCAGAATGTGTTTAATTGCCTCAGTCTGCTTCTGAGCAGTCGAGAACTGTTGGGCGAAGTCCTGGACCGCCCCGCCGAATAGCCCAGCCTGGGAAATGGGAGAATTGAGGAAACGTGTTCGCTCAGATTCTCCCACATCAACCAGGTTGAGCCATAGATGTCGCTCCTGGACCACCGAAGTGGACATCACCTGACCGAGAGAGCGAGCGGTCACCTTCGTCGCCCGAAGAGCGAGGTCAATGGCCGTCCGCAACTCTTGCATTAATGCAGGGTCAGCATTGCCCTCGTGCATGTCCCTGAGCACCTTGGCCTGATAGACCTGTAGGGTGGCCATGGCATGCAGGGCGGACGCGGCCTGGCCCGCAGCTCTGTAGGTCTTCGCCGTCAACGTGGACGTGAATCTACAGGCTTTGGACGGGTGCTTTGGGTCACCGCACCATGTCGCAGCACTCTGTGGACACAGTTGCATCGCAACAGAGCGCTCAACAGGGGGAACCCCAGTGTACCCTTTCACCGCGCCGCCATCGAGGGCAGTGAAGGCGGAAGTGGTTGCCGAGCGATCGCGAAAAGTCAAGGGAGACTTCCACGATATCGACACCTCTTCATGCACTTCCGGGAAGAAGGGCACTGGGGGCTGACGGGCGCCTTCGGCACGGGCCGCCCCCAGATACCAATCATCTAGCCGGGAACGCTCGGGACATGGCGGAGGGTTCCACACAAGCCCAATCGTCTCGGCCGCCCGGGCAAGCATGGCTGTGAGTTCCGGATCGGACTCGGGCAATGCTGGAACTCCCGAAGGAGGCAACACAGCCGAATCGTCATCTCCGGAGGAATCCAGCCCACCTTGTGATGCGGCGATCGACATAGCATCCTCCGCGGGTGTGCCAAATGAAACGCAGGGCCCCGAACGGGAAGCCCCGGCGCCCTTATCAGGCAACACCACGGGTTGCAGTGTGCAGGAAGGGGGTGTGGCCCGAGGAGGATTCGTCGGGTTGTTCCACACCGTAACCCTCAGATCACCCTGACCACCAGCCAAAGTACCCCCTCCAGTGGAGGAAGTAGATTGGGGTGTGGTAGAGGGGACTCTCCCCCCCTTACGGAGATCATGGAGTCTCGATCGCAACACTGAGATGGTCATGTTCCCGCAGTGAGAACATGACTCATCCATGAACGCGCGTTCAGCGTGCACGAGGCCCAAGCACGCCAAACAGCGATCATGACCATCAAACGGAGGTACCAGTCGACCGCACCCAGAAACGGAGCACGGGCGAGCCATCTTTAAAAAGACGTGCCACGTGCAGCTCTTTTAGAGAGGAGTGAAAAGCTCTGCAGAATGCCGAAGCACCCAGGGAGAACGCGCACGCTGTGCTCGATCACTGCACAGATCAGACAGGAAATGCGGAACTCGCTGGAACGTGCCGTAACACCAACACTCTGGAGAGAAACTCGTCTTGAAGAGAAAAGCGCTCAGGCAGTAAACTCGGCTCTGAAGCAAAAACATAATGCGAGATTGCCACGCAACGCCCTTTATATCCACGCCGTGGGGCGGGGTTGCGGCATGCAAATTCCGCAGACCCATGGCATTTTCATGCCATTGGCTCGTTTTGTAGAGCTCAAAGGCGATTGGCTTCTAGGCGAAACCCCCATTCCGTCAGTAACTGACGTAACTCGTAGTGTACTGACTGAAAGGGAACTAGATTTACACCATCAGAAACATGCTTTTTGTGAGAATAAAGAGTTGACAATGTGCTTTAAGATAAATGGTTTCTTTGACTGAATAGAAATGAAATAACAATCCTTTGTAAAAATGTGCTGTATATACTCAATGTAACCAATAAATAAATAAGTGTGTATTAGAGCACATGTAAATACTGAGATCATTAAAAAATCTGCATATTACCCAGCTATGCCGTGTGCTTTATGATTTAGAAATTATTTTCTTTACAGATATACAACACATTACTATTACATTAACTACTTATACTGTAGCCTACTCCACTCTCATAAATGAAACTCAATGTAAAAATACTTTACTGACACTCTTGTAGATGAGTTTATATGGCAGGAGCTAGAGATGATAATCTCAACAATAATTCAAATTAAGCACATTCAATGTTGAATACCTTAACATATTTAGTATCTCAAAGTTTCTGTATAAACATGCACTACAAAAACATAATGATTTAAACTGGTTTAAAACTTAAGTAGATATTATTATGAAGTGCATTTTTAATAAGTGCACTTAAAGTGTGTTTAGAAATATTGTCATGAATGTTTACTTTCTTTAGGTAAAAATGTATTAGACATTATTACAAAGTGCACTTTTAAAAAGTGCAATTAAGTGTGTTTAGAAATATTGTCATGAAAGTGTACTTTCTTTAGGTAAAAATTAATTAGACATTATTACAAAGTACACTTTTAAAAAGTGCAATTAAGTGTGTTTAGAAATATTGTCATGAAAGTGTACTTTTTTAAGTAAAAATTAATTAGACATTATTACAAAGTACACTTTAAATAAGTGCACTTAAGTGTGTTTAGAAATATTGTCATGAAAGTGTACTTTTTTAAGTAAAAATGAATTAGACATTATTACAAAGTACACTTTTAAAAAGTGCAATTAAGTGTGTTTAGAAATATTGTCATGAAAGTGTACTTTTTTAAGTAAAAATTAATTAGACATTATTACAAAGTACACTTTAAATAAGTGCACTTAAGTGTGTTTAGAAATATTGTCATGAAAGTGTACTTTATTTAAGTGAAACTTAATTAGACATTATTACAAAGTACACTTTAAATAAGTGCACTTAAGTGTGTTTAGAAATATTGTCATGAAAGTGTACTTTATTTAAGTGAAACTTAATTAGACATTATTACAAAGTACACTTTAAATAAGTGCACTTAAGTGTGTTTAGAAATATTGTCATGAAAGTGTACTTTATTTAAGTGAAACTTAATTAGACATTATTACAAAGTGCACTTTTAAAAAGTGCACTTAAGTGTGTTTAGAAATATTGTCATGAAAGTGTACTTTTTTAAGTAAAAAATAATTAGACATTATTACAAAGTACACTTTTAAAAAGTGCAATTAAGTGTGTTTAGAAATATTGTCATGAAAGTGTACTTTATTTAAGTGAAACTTAATTAGACATTATTACAAAGTGCACTTTTAAAAAGTGCACTTAAGTGTGTTTAGAAATATTGTCATGAAAGTGTACTTTTTTAAGTAAAAATTAATTAGACATTATTACAAAGTACACTTTTAAAAAGTGCAATTAAGTGTGTTTAGAAATATTGTCATGAAAGTGTACTTTTTTAAGTAAAAATTTATTAGACATTATTACAAAGTACACTTTAAATAAGTGCACTTAAGTGTGTTTAGAAATATTGTCATGAAAGTGTACTTTTTTAAGTAAAAATTAATTAGATATTATTACAAAGTACACTTTAAATAAGTGCACTTAAGTGTGTTTAGAAATATTGTCATAAAGTGTATTCTCTTTAAGTACACTTAAGTGGCCTTTAATTTTAATTATATCATATTATCTGCAAGTGCACTTTTTAAAAAGTATACTTTTAATATTTTAAGTAAACAAAAAGTACACTTTCAATACAATTAAGCACACTTCTTTTTCACAAGGGTCTGTTCTTCAGAGTTTTCTTTTCAAGACGCATTCATTGTACTGCTTTAATTTCTCTGTAAAAAGAATACACTTCAGAAATCAGAATTGAGTAACTCACAATTTTCACCACTGATGCGATTCAGCAAATCCAGCAGCCGTATCACCCTGTAGCCCAAGACTGGTTTCCCACTGAAGCTAAGCAGGGCTGAGCCTGGTCAGTACCTGGATGGGAGACCAACTGGGAAAACTAGGTAGCTGCTGGTAGAGGTGTTAGTGAGGCCAGCAGGGGGCGCTCAACCTGTGGTCTGTGTGGGTCCTAACGCCCCAGTATAGTGATGGGGACGCTATACTGTAACAAGCACTGTCCTTCGGATGAGACGTTAAACTGAGGTCCTGACTCTATGTGGTCATTAAAAATCCCAGGATGTCCTTCAATAAAAAGAGTAGGGGTGTAACCCCGGCATCCTGGCCAAATTTGCCCATTGGCCTCTGTCCATCATGGCCTCCTAATCATCCCCATATATATATATATATGATTGGCTTCATCAGTTAGCGCGTGACGCATGGAGTCACCGGACTGATTATTCGCCTTAGCCAATCACGTTGACAGGAAAAAAATAAACATAATGTAGCGACGGGAGGCTTAGGGAAAATAGCGCAGTAAAAGTACCGATACAGCACTTAAAATGTACTCAAGTAAAAGTAAAAGTACACTGTTTTTAAACTACTTAATAAAGTACAATTCCTGAGAAAAACTACTCAATTATAGTAACGAGAGTATTTGTAATTCGTTACTTTACACCACTGGTCATATGTTTTATACAACCATTTTCCACTCTCTCTCTGACCCTCAGAATTAAACAGACATGTTTCTGCTTCTCGTTGAAAGAGTAGATTCAACCAGAAATCATCATCTAGTAATGTTGGGAGTAACGCATTACAAGTAACTCGAGCTACATAATAAGATTACTTTTTTCAAGTAACTAGTAAAGTAACGCATTACTTTTAAATTTACAACAAAATATCAGAGTTACTTTTTTTTTAAATAGGCGACACAAGTTCCTTTGTTTTTCCATTTATTGACTGACAGCTCTCCTGTCCTCATGTTGAGAGAAATCGTAAGCGGAGAGGCGTTGTGTGCGAACATGATAATTATTGTACTTCTAGACTAAATGTGAGCATTTACTCCTGGTGGTGATAATGAGAAAAGATCTAGAACGTTTAGATGTTTTAAACTGACTATGCCTATCCCACACAACCTCATTTTTGATTGCAGTTGCATTTATATATGGCATCTACCCAGACTAAGGTTGCTTTATGACAGATGCTGAAAGGTTCCACACAAATTGTTAAGATCTCACTGAAATGACTAGAGATCTTGGTAGGAGAAAAATATAGGTTCTTATTTTTAATATTGAAATCTTAAAAAAAATTGCAGTTCTTATGTGGTAGCCAAAGTACTTATATATGTACGTATATGTACTTACTATAGTTACAATTGTTGATATATATATATCTATATCAGTGGGTTGTTTTTTCAAGATCAAATAAACACAATTTGTTTGAATGGTTGCTTGTGCTCCTGAAGATTATTTAAAGTGTACTTATTTACGTTATTTGTCTCAACACCCAGTGGCAAGAAAAACAGAGAAGACACCATGTTATCACCCTTACGAAAATGAGTTTACTACAAACAGTTAAACCATGGTAACCACAAATTAATCATGGCTTTGCTACTCTAACCATAGTTTAACCATGGTATTTGTGCTAAAACGTCTCGGTTACGTATGGTAACCCTCGTTCCCTGAAGGAGGGAACGGAGACGTACGTCGGACGTCACCGACGAATTGGGATCACTTCAGGGAGCCCCTATCAGCTTCGAGATATAGAGATCCGGCCAATGACTATTGGCGTGCGAGATTTGCATCTCGCGCTCCGCCCCGCAGCGCGGGTATAAAGCGGAAGCGAATGCAGCGCACTGTTGTTTTTCACTGAGGAGCCGAACTAGTGACTCGGCCATGCAGTGATGGTACAGCAACTGTGGCGACGGGACGTACGTCTCCGTTCCCTCCTTCAGGGAACGAGGGTTACCATACGTAACCGAGACGTTCCCTTTCAGTCGGTCACGTTCGACGTACGTCGGACGTCACCGACGAATTGGGATCCCTTTGGAAAACGCCACAGTTACTACCACTTCCAGCGCCCAGCGAGAGCCCCTCAGACCCCGTCTGTTCCGGGCGGGGAATTCACGCAGGGAAGTCACACTGCTGTTCCGCAAGACCCACTTCAGCAGACTATTGGATAACGCTGGGAAAGCGTGCCCAGAGGGACGCTGCGGAAGCCACATCATGCCCGAAGGGAGTTACCATGTGGAAAATACACGTATGGACTGGCCGTGGGCAGTGCAACATACGGAAGTCCCAGGGGTGGCCCCGGCCAAACAGGCGGGGGAACAACACCTAACTGAGACGGCAGAGAGCTCTGCCGAGGGAAAGACACAGGCTCGCCGTAGGGAGCCGTACCGTGGAAGAATACACATATGGGACCGCCGTGGGGGTCACAACATATGGAACCCAGCCTAACACAAGTTCCACCAATGCATACGAGTGTTAGACCTGGCGTCGGACGCTCCGCCACATCCGACTGCCGCGGGTTGCGGAGGACTCAACAGGGTTCGCCGTTCTGGGGAACTCGACTGGAGCATATAAGCGCACGTATCCGTTCCACAGGGAAGGGAGTGGCGCAGCAAGCCGACACTTGGAACGGGCACTTCGGTGTTACTGACTATAGGAAGCGAGCACACAAGAAGATACCGGCTCTACACGGAGGCTATAAAATCTAGCGAATGTGTTAGGTGTCGCCCAGCCCGCAGCTCTACAAATATCTGTCAGCGAGGCGCCACGAGCCAACGCCCAGGAAGAAGCTACACCCCTAGTGGAGTGGGCTCTTAACCCGAGCGGGCAGGGCACGTCTTGGGTTTGGTACGCCAAGACGATGGCATCCACTATCCAGTGGGCCATCCTCTGCTTGGAGACAGCCTTTCCCTTCTGCTGGCCTCCATAACAGACGAAGAGCTGCTCTGAGGTCCTGAAGTTTTGTGTTCTGTCCACGTAAGTCCGCAGAGCGCGGACTGGACAGAGAAAAGCTAGGGCTGGGTCTGCCTCCTCCGAAGGCAGCGCTTGCAGGCTCACCACCTGGTCCCGGAAGGGAATGGTGGGAACCTTGGGCACATATCCGGGTCGGGGTCTCAGGATTACATGAGAGTTACCGGGCCCGAATTCCAGGCACGATTCGTCGACCGAAAATGCCTGCAGGTCCCCTACCCTCTTGATAGAGGCCAATGCAGTCAGGAGTACTGTCTTCAGAGACAGGATTTTTAACTCGACTGACTGCAAAGGCTCAAAGGGCGCCCTCTGCAGTGCGGTTAGCACCAGAGTTAAGTCCCAAGAGGGTATAGAGGGAGAGCGAGGCGGTTTTAGTCTCCTCGCCCCCCTCAGGAACCTGACGATCAGATCGTGCTTCCCTAGAGACTTACCACCTACCATGTCATGATTAGCGGCGATAGCGGCAACATAGACTTTGAGGGTGGAGGGAGACAGCCTTCGCTCCAACCCATCCTGTAGGAAGGAAAGCACGGAACCGATCGAACATCTCCGGGGGTCTTCTCGGCGAGAAGAGCACCAGCCGACGAACAGGTTCCACTTCAACGCATAGAGGCGCCTCGTAGAGGGAGCTCTAGCGGAAGTGATGGTGTCTACCACAGCCTGTGGTAGGCCACCTAGAACCTCCGCGTCCCGTCCAGGGACCAGACATGGAGTTTCCAGAGGTCCGGACGCGGGTGCCATAGGGTGCCCCGTCTCTGAGTCAGGAGGTCCTTCCTCAGAGGAATGGGCCAGGGAGGTGCTGTCGCGAGAAGCACTAGTTCCGGGAACCAAGTCCGGTTGGGCCAATACGGAGCGACCAACAGGACTTGCTCCTCGTCCTCCCTGACCTTGCACAGAGTCTGTGCAAGAAGGCTCACTAGGGGAAACGCATACTTGCGTAGGCCCCGGGGCCAGCTGTGTGCCAGCGCATCCGAGCCGAGGGTCCCCTCGGTCAGGGAATAAAACAACTGGCAGTGGGTCGTGTCCGGGGCGGCAAACAGGTCTACCTGTGCGGTCCCGAAGCGACTCCAGATCAGCTGGACCACCTGGGGATGGAGTCTCCACTCTCCGGGGAGCACTGGCTGTCGTGAGAGCTCGTCGGCCGCACGATTGAGCAGGCCCGGAATGTGAATGGCACGAAGCGACCTCAGATGCTTCTGACTCCATAGGAGGAGATGGCGGGCGAGTTGTGACATGCGACGGGAGCGTAGACCACCCTGTTTGTTGATGTACGCAACGGCCGCAGTGTTGTCCGTACGGACCAGAACGTGCTTGCCTAGTAGCGGCGTTTTGAAGCGGCCCAGCTGACCTTCAGTTGACCCGAAGACCCAACCGGCTGAGGTGACTGAGCACCATGTCCCTGTGTTCGCACAACTGTTCTCGCGACTGGGCAAGGATCAGCCAGTCGTCGAGATAGTTGAGGATGCGAACTCCACGCTCTCTCATGGGAGCAATGGCCGCCTCCGCGACTTTGGTGAAGACACGGGGCGACAGGGCTAGCCCGAAGGGTAGGACTTTGTACTGATATGCTCGTCCGTCGAACGCAAAGCATAGAAACGGTCTGTGTCGAGGGAGAATCGAGACATGAAAGTACGCGTCCTTCAGGTCGATCGCTGCAAACCAATCTTGGGGACGGATGCACCTGAAGATGCGTTTCTGCGTTAGCATTCTGAACGGTAGCCTGTGAAGGGACCGGTTCAGGAATCGCAGATCCAAGATCGGCCGTAACCCGCCGCCTTTCTTGGGTACAATGAAGTACGGGCTGTAGAAGCCGGTCTTCATATCGGCTGGAGGGACCGGCTCTATCGCGTCCTTCGCCAGTAGGACTGCGATCTCCGCCTGAAGCACAGGGGCATTCTCCTTCGACACAGAGGTGAAGTGAACGCCCCTGAACTTGGGGGGACGCCGGGCGAACTGAATCGCATAGCCGAGTCTGATGGTACGGATGAGCCAGCGAGACGGGCTGGGGAGCGCTAGCCAGGCTCCCAGCGACCGTATAAGCGGGACCATCGGCACCACAGACGTACCCGCAGCGGGGCAGCGAAGCGGTATGCAGGGACCCGACTCGGACGGCATGAGAGCGGCCCGAAGTGGGGTCTGAGTGAACTGCGTAACACTTACCTGCTTCCGCTGAGGGGGTGTGCGAGTGTGAGAAGGCCGCTTGTGTGCGTCCCCACAGCCGGCACCCCCTGCTGGCGATTGGAGAGGCGCCTGAGGGTGACAAGGCATGGGAGCGTCGAACACCGCCAAGCGCGCTCTCTTGGCACCCAGAGATTTTGGAAACTGCTCTTTCTTTGAAAATTTGGGTACCGCTGGCGCTGGGGCCAGCGGCGGAACAGAAATCAAACAAAAGATTCTCCCCCGGCCCTCCTCCGGGGGAAGGAGTGGTGCTGCAACCATCTCCTGACGAGCAGTCTCCTCCATCTCTGGGTGGCCCGTCTCAGGGTCTCTTACGACGCCGCTTGCCACCTGGCTTGGCAGCGGCCTGAGCGGGCTGGACGTCCTTCCCACGGCCGGCTCCACGCCTACGCCCGGGTGGAGGCTGCTGCTGAGCTGGGGCGGGAGCGGGGGCGGCGGCGGGTGGACGTCCTCGGCGACGGGCAGGCGGAGGCGCTGCGACCGGCGGCAGGGTGGAGGCAGCAGCTGGCCGCCGGGGCAGGATGTGTTTGATCGCCTCCGTCTGCTTTTGGGCGGCCGAACAACCCGGCCGAAGAAACGGGGGAGTCCAGGAACCGATACTTGTCGGTCTCCCTCATGTCGGCCAGGTTGAGCCAGAGATGCCGTTCCTGGACCACTAAGGTGGACATCGCCTGACCGATAGAACGGGCGGTGACTTTCGTCGCCCGAAGGGCGAGGTCCGTCGCCGTCCGGAGCTCCCGGAGGAGCTCTGGGTCCGGCCTACCCTCGTGCATGTCCATGAGTGCCTGAGCCTGATGCACCTGGAGCAACGCCATGGCATGCAAGGCGGACGCAGCCTGGCCACAAGACCTGTAAGCCTTCGCAGTCAGACTGGAAGAGAACTTACAGGCCTTGGACGGGAGCCGCGGGTCACCGCGCCAGTTGGAGGCGGTAGCCGGACACAGTTGCATCGCGACGGCCCACTCCACTGGTGGGATTCCCACGTACCCCCTGGCTTGCCCGCCGTCAAGGGTAGTGAGGAGGGAGGAGCCACTAGGTCTGTTTCTGGCACTAAATGGTGTCGTCCACGACCTGGTGAGCTCCTCATGCACCTCCGGGAAGAAAGGCACCGGGGCGGGACGCTGAGAACCAGCGCGACCCGCCCCGAGAAACCAATCATCCAACCTAGAAGGTTCGGGACGTGGTGAAGGGTTCCACTCAAGCCCGACCTTTTCGGCGGCCCGGGAAAGCATAGCCATCAACTCGGGGTCCGACTCGGCCGTTGCCACTCTCCCAGAGGGAGGCAGTACAGCCGAATCTTCATCCTCCGAGGACCGGAACTCCCCCTCCGATGCAGCGATCGACATCTGTTCGTCTACTGGAGCCCCGAAGGTCACCACTGGACGCCCATGGGAGGGGCCAGCGATTTCCTCCGGAAGCCCTACCGGCTGCGGCGCTTGTGAGGGATCAGGGGCCTGCGGAGGCTGGCTCGGCGGGTTTGCCCTGAACGTAATCCTCAGGTCACCCCGACCATCCGTCGAAGTAGGTCTATTCTGCTGGGCAGGAATAGCACTAGATCGAGGTATGGGTAGGGGGACTCCACCTTCCCGAAGGTAAGCGAGTCTCGACCTAAGCGCCGCGATAGTCATGTTCCCGCAGTGGGAACATGAACTATCCACAAAAGCTGCCTCAGCGTGCTGAATGCCCAGGCACGTGATACAGCGATTGTGACCGTCAGCGGGCGACAGGGAACGACCGCATCCAGAAACGCACGGGTGGAATGACATCTTGAAAAAGACGCAGTGTCACACCCGTGTTGCTCTTTTTGTGAGGAAATGCTCTTTTAGTGCTGAAGCACCCAGGGAAGACCGCGGCAGAATACAGGAGATAGTGCAGCCTGTATCTGCTCTCAAGTGAAACGTTTCACGAATCAGCAGTTTTAAACTGTTGCTGTGAAAACAGCAGTTGGTTTCTGCTTCCAGCAGCGGTGAGCGCGGCCGCGGTCGCGCTGTTTTGTGCCGTCTGACCAGCACAGAACGATCCTCAGCCGATTCTCTCTCTCTCTCTCTTGCTGAATGCAGGCAGTCTGTGCTTCATCAACGCCGTTCGGCTCCGAAGTGAATGACAACAGTGCGCTGCATTCGCTTCCGCTTTATACCCGCGCTGCGGGGCGGAGCGCGAGATGCAAATCTCGCACGCCAATAGTCATTGGCCGGTTCTCTATATCTCGAAGCTGATAGGGGCTCCCTGAAGTGATCCCAATTCGTCGGTGACGTCCGACGTACGTCGAACGTGACCGACTGAAAGGGAACTGTGGTTATATAAATGGTAATCAATTAGCCAAAAAACTGTTACGGTGTGTAGTGCAGCAGGGAAGAGAAGATCCAGGGCTTCCACAAAGATGGGTTTTTATTTACAAAGGGATACAGAACACGACACACATAGGCATAACACATAAGAACGGACAAGGAGTGCAGGGAAGTGAGATCAATATAAAGGGAGTGCTAATGACGATGACCAGGTGCAGGGAATCCAGGGAGAGTGGGAGAGATGAGGAGTGAGTGATTTCAGGTGTGAGACAGGGAGGATCATGGGAAATGGAGTCCAGGACAGGCGTGGATTGTAACATTACTTCCCCCTCCCGGTAGGCGCGTCCTCGCGCCTTAGATGAAACACCGGGGGGGGTGGGCGCCCTGGAGACCTACACGCAGGTGCGGGGGAGGTGCAGACAGGTACAGAGGTCTCCAGGGCGGGACTAGGACGTCGGGCGGCCATGGCGGGTCAGGAGTCTCGGGCGGCCACGGCGGGTCAGGAGTCTCGGGCGGCCACGGCGGGTCAGGAGTCTCGGGCGGCCACGGCGGGTCAGGAGCCGTGGGATGCCATGGCGGATCAGGAGCCTCGGGAGTCCACGGCGGATCAGGAGCCGTGGGATGCCATGGCGGGTCAGGAGCCTCTGGAGTCCACGGCGGATCAGGAGCCGTGGGATGCCATGGCGGATCAGGAGCCGTGGGATGCCATGGCGGATCAGGAGCCTCGGGAGTCCACGGCGGATCAGGAGCCTTGGGAGTCCACGGCGGATCAGGAGCCGTGGGATGCCATGGTGGATCAGGAGCCCCACCCACATGTGCTCCACCCACATGTTCCCCACCCCCGGGTATATAGCCCCCCCCCAAAACTTTCTTGGGGGAATTCAGGGGTAGTATGGAGGGCACGCGGAATGGGATGAGCTCCTGGGCTGGAGCGGGCTCGAGGAGAGCTGGAGCGGGCTCGAGGAGAGCTGGAGCGGGCTCGAGAAGAGCTGGAGCGGGCTCGAGGAGAGCTGGAGCGGAATCCAGGAGACTCGGAGCGGGAACAGGGAAGCCTGGAGCGGAATCCAGGAGACTCGGAGCGGGAACTTGGAAGCCTGGAGCGGGAACTTGGAAGCCTGGAGCGGAATCCAGGAGACTCGGAGCGGGAACTGGGAAGCCTGGAGCGGAATCCGGGAGACTCGGAGCGGGAACTGGGAAGCCTGGAGCGGAATCCGGGAGACTCGGAGCGGGAACTGGGAAGCCTGGAGCGGAATCCAGGAGACTCGGAGCGGGAACTGGGAAGCCTGGAGCGGAATCCAGGAGACCCGGAGCGGGAACGGGAAAGCCTGGAGCGGAATCCAGGAGACCCGGAGTGGGAACGGGAAAGCCTGGAGCGGAATCCAGGAGGCTCGGAGTGGGAACTGAGGCGGCAGGATCGCTCCAAAAGTCCATCAACCAGAGGTCCTGTGGCTCTGGCGTGGCGGCGGCCATCCTAGCCGGAGACGAGGGCTCTGGCGTGGCTGCGGCCATCTTGGCCGGAGACGAGGGCTTGGCGTTGGCCCTCCTTCTCTGCCATTTGGTTTTGTGGACAGGCAGGACAACACGGGAAGGCCCAGTGGAGAGATATGTGGAGGGAACTGGCTGTGGGTGAACTGACCAGGCCGCGTGCTTCTCTGAGGGGACCGGACGAGGAAAACACTCATTCTCTTGAACCTCTTCAATTTCGAAATTGGAACAATTTAAACAGAGAATCAGATTCATCGACTCGACTAGGGAAAAGGAACAGGCAGGTTCAATATATCGAATAGTGTCCTCGTCCAGGCCCATCAGAAAGCACGCGTTAAGTGGTGCATCTGGCCAGTTCACCAAAGAAGACAGCTCAGCGAATTCCTCCACGTACCTCTCCAGCGGGCGACCGCCCTGCCTGAGACCCCACAGGCGATCCACCGCTGACGTGTCTTTAAGGGGGGACACGGGAGAGATTGGGGTCAGGAAGATTCCCATCTTCACAGCAGTCCTGGCAGTTTTTGGTCCGTTCTTCTGTTACGGTGTGTAGTGCAGCAGGGAAGAGAAGATCCAGGGCTTCCACAAAGATGGGTTTTTATTTACAAAGGGATACAGAACACGACACACATAGGCATAACACATAAGAACGGACAAGGAGTGCAGGGAAGTGAGATCAATATAAAGGGAGTGCTAATGACGATGACCAGGTGCAGGGAATCCAGGGAGAGTGGGAGAGATGAGGAGTGAGTGATTTCAGGTGTGAGACAGGGAGGATCATGGGAAATGGAGTCCAGGACAGGCGTGGATTGTAACAAAAACATGGTTACTTCACTTTTACTATAATAAAACCATGGTTAATTTTCATAAGGGCAATCAATCAGTCAGACCAACACTGACCAGCTAAAAAAGTGTTTAAAACCAGCTAAAACCAGCCTGACCATTTTAGTATGAGTGTACTACTTTACAAAGCTGAGAGCACTAAACGATATTCAAAGTCACATTACACGCTTTTAACTTTAAATAAGGCGCATAAACACTACCTGAGATTATCACTGCCATGTTTTGTGTTGTTGTTCCAGCCGAGACGTCACAGAAATAGAAACCGTTTCTAAAATAGATCGCGTGTTGCCATCGCGGCTGGTTAGGACAAAAACTCGAATTAACATGGAAAAGACACCTTATCGCGTCACGGCGTGTGTATGTAGTGAGGTCATGTGACGCTGTTAACACGTCACCATCATTTAAGATGTGGCCAATGAGTTATCGCCCCATTGGAGTATATAATCCTGTTGTTTATGCCTCTTGGAGTGCGTCATGGTCTTAAGCCGTGTAGTTTAGCTGTTTGAGCCTAGTGTTATCCAGTGACATTGTGCGATTTTCATGTGTTAACATGGGACTGCACTACATATTGAAACATCTCGGCAGATCTGTGACTTACGCTAGGATCTTATCTGTGGACTTCAGTTCTTCCTTCAATACCATCATGCCTGATGTTCTCACAGCCAAACCCAACCTCAGTCTGTCAGTGGATCATCAGCTTCCTGACAGACAGGCAACAGCTAGTGAGACTGGGAAAACTCATATCCAGGACTCTTACAGTCAGCACTCTCACGTTCACACGAACAAACAAGTTCAAACTACAGATTTCAAAGATTCAAAGACTATGGATGGATGGACAGATGGACGGATGAACAGTAATGTGAGGGTTTTAGTCCTCCCTCTCTTCTTTCTCCATCAAAATCTTCCTTGATCCATGTTTCCAAAAAAAAAAAAAAAATCATTCTGAAGCCATCCTGATTTACTAAAAGATAACGGGGTAGTTATACTGAATATCGTACATACACATGAAGAGCAGCATGATTGTGAATGTGATATTACTTTTAACTTTAAGACAAAATCTGATTTGTTAGTATGCTGATTTTTTCCTCGACCACTGGTGAAAGAAAACTTATTCTTTATAAACTTTGCTCAACACTGTCATTGTGTTGTGTGTGATGGTCCATCAGCAGCTGCAGTATCTCTCAGCTGTATCAGTGCAGTCACTGTGACGTCTGACTGACACAGGTTTTTGTACGACTCTTTATCACTGTGTGAACACACGTATACTGTTTGGATAGTGAAAACTCTGACAGTAATAATCTCCTGTATCTTCAGTCTGGACTCCACTGATGCTCAGAGTGAAATCACTGCCAGATCCACTGCCACTGAATCTAGATGGAGTTCCTGTATAACGGCTTGATGTCTCATATATCAGGAGTTTAGGAGCTTCTCCAGGTTTCTGTAAGTACCAGTGTAACTCATCACCATCATACACACTACTGCTGGTTTTACAGGTTATTCTGACTTCTTGTCCTGGTTGAGCTGTTATTAATGGACTCTGAGTTACTGTGTACTGTCCTCTACACTCTGAGAGAAAACAGAAACAAAAATGAAAATTATTTATATTTTAAATTTGAAAGGAATCATTAATCATTATGAATATTTTAGTACAAACCTTGAGCAAACAGAGTGAGAGTCCAGATGAAGATGTTGATGGTGTTCATTGTTGTTCTTGTGTCTTGTGTGATGATGAAGATTGTGTTCTGTTCTGCTCTCAGTCATGAAGTGTTAAACTCACAGCACTATAAACACTCTCAGACTGAAGCATGTGCTGACAATGCAAAGAAGTGGGCAGGATTTACAACAGCTTGTGCTCATAACACACTCACACACACTAGAGTTACAGAAATACAAATAATTATATATTCTGACAATTTGTATTTTTATTATTAACAATACAATACTCTTCCCAGTTGTATTTCTCTGCAGTGACACAAACCGTGTCTGATAATTAAGGTCAGTCTGTCGTGTCTGTGCTCTGGTTCTGCTGTCCGACAGTCTGTCTTTGGACTGAGTTTTTGCCGTTTGTCTTTATTATTCAACTTTTGGTTTGATCTGAATTTGATAATATGTTAGTCAAATGTGAACCTGGTGTCCATTATTTGAGCTGTTGGTTTATTTTCCCTTTGAGTTAGACAGAAGCTGCACTAGTACGAATGGAAATACTTTACTAGATACTGCAAAGTGTACTGACATTTATAAAATGATCCGGACTCGAAATCAGTTCACATTAGTCCAGATTAAACCACGTCTATCTGAAATGTTTACAATTATTGATTTATTGATTTTTCTGTGAATCCTGAAGATTGAGCAGCATATGAAGAACAGAAGCGTCCTGACCCTCAGCAAAGCACGCTGGGAAGAGGGAGAGGTGTACGTCTGCAGAGTAACACATGATGGAGCTCCTCATGAGGTCTCGTTCCACAAGAGCTCTGAGTGCTGATGTTTCTCTCCTGAAGATGAGCCGTATCTGAGTGTCCTGTGTCAGGCAGGATTCACATGAGTCTAGTGCTGCAGCTGTAGTGATTTACAACTCAATACTGAAAGAGAGCTCGCGTGTCAAAGCACTGTGTGATCTTTCAATCTGCTGTGTTTGCTGCAACATTCAATAAAGCTTCTCAACAAGTTCACTTTGTGTCTGACAACATCATTCAACTAACAGATGAAGATGCAGGTGCTTTTCAGAAGGTTGATGTAGCAGTAAATGTCAAATAAAGCTCTTGGGGTTTGAACATGGTCTCTGGAGACAGAGCTGCTCTATTCTGAGAGGATCACAATCACTCCACCCTGACAATGCAAATGGGATTTTCAGTCTCACTCTTTGATTGGTTACAGGATCTGGACTGGAACAGACCACTTTCACTTCTGCTACACATTTACATTTAAAGAAGGGGGTGAACTTTAATATATAAAAATATAATACAAATACTAATCATTAAAACATGGTCCCAAATCAAGAATCAGCCGTTGTGACAGTAATTGTGTAAGAATGTAAATCTTTCTGTGGGTCAAATGGAAAGCGTCTCGTCCAGACAGCAGAAGTGACTGAATGCAGTCTGTTCAGTTTGATTGACAGGGATCATATATTACACCTAAAACATGATGATCATATTCAAACACTGACTCATTCTCTTCATAAACACAGATTGATGTTGATTGTAATGATATAGTGTTATTAGTGTGTGTGTATCCTTTATGTAATTATACTTTATTGTATTTCAAATATATTCCCTTTTCAATAGTATATTGCAAACATACTAACAAAAAAAAACTGTACCATCTTTAAATATATAAAAAGTATATTAGCTTCATATTTTCACAATACAACTTTTAACACACTTTAAAATAATTGTATTTTAGTATATTTTCTAAAAATATATTTAAAATGAAAGTCCTGTGTACTTTTTTAAAGTGTACTTATTTGAACATTACTTTAAAATATATATTTAGTATATTTTAAACTGTATGCTCAAAATTGTCATTGTGAAAGTATATTTTTAAAATACATCATTTAATATCCTAATATATTTAAAGTTAAATTTGAGTATAGTTTTTAAGTTTACTTTGAACTTTACTCGTTCCTGTTATTTACATTTATGCATTTAGCAGACTTACAACTGAGGAATACAGGAAGAGATCCGCCATGAAGAGGCGAAGAAACGCAAAAAGTGCCTGAAATACTAGGTTTTGGACATTGCTTAGAGTAGTGTAAGCTAGAATAGGGAGGGAATAAATAAAACAGTGGTGACAGAATCGCTGAGAGCCGCTGCTGGTCAAATGGGTCCCTGTGCAGAAGTTCAGCTGTCCCCTTGGTGAAACTGTTTACCGGTGAAGGGTGTCCATGGATCCCTATGGAGGGTGGGATGGTCATACACAGACCTCATATTCTGCGTACACAGAGCGGCGGTACTGGAGTCACTGCAGTAAAAGCTTTATTAGTATGAAATTGCTGCCAGTGATCAACAAAAATACAACACACAGTCCATGGCCTTTGGTTCCACATGTGTAAGTGAGAAATCATAGAGATGCACAGTCCGGCACACATTCTTCCTCCTCTCCTCTACCTCTCCTTCTCCCTTCATCCTGACACATTTCATCAGTTTCACATGATCAAGAGTGAGTTATACTGAATATCAGCACGGCTGTGATTCGACCATAGACATGAAGAGCAGCACGATTGTGAATGTGATATTACTTTATATAACAGATCTATAAGCAGAATCTGATTAGTTAGTATGCAGATTATTTCCACGACCAAAGAAAACACTCAGAGCAATCCTGGAGTGAGAGAAAACACATGAAAAACAACTGCTATTTCTGCTTGACTCGCATCGCTCTCATACTGTGATCTGAAACACACACAATAAAACATCCCAGAGCTGCCATAATCAATATCAGCACTGGCCGTTATTTCATACAAAAACATACATTACTATATATACATGTATATTTACTCTATTAATTAATAAATTTTTAAAGTCTTTAGAAACTTTGCTAAACTGTTTTTGTGATACTTACATCATAATAAATAAATAAAGTCTGAAAGTAATGAAAGGTTTGATACACCATTGTGTTGTGTGTGATGGTCCATCAGCAGCTGCAGTATCTCTCAGCTGTATCAGTGCAGTCACTGTGACGTCTGACTGACACAGGTTTTTGTACGACTCTTTATCACTGTGTGAACACATACTGACTGTTTGGATAGTGTAAACTCTGACAGTAATAATCTCCTGTATCTTCAGTCTGGACTCCACTGATGCTCAGAGTGAAATCACTGCCAGATCCACTGCCACTGAATCTAGATGGAGTTCCTGTATAACGGCTTGTTGCATAATATATCAGGAGTTTAGGAGCTTCTCCTGGTTTCTGTAAGTACCAGTGTAAGTAACTACCACCATGCACACTACTGCTGGTTTTACAGGTTATTCTGACTTCTTGTCCTGGTTGAGCTGTTATTAATGGACTCTGAGTTACTGTGTACTGTCCTCTACACTCTGAAAGAAAACAGAAATGAAAATTATAAATATTTGACATTTTTAAAGAATTAATAATTGTTAAAAAAAAAACTGTATCACACAAACCTTGAGCAAACAGAGTGAGAGTCCAGATGAAGATGTTGATGGTGTTCATTGTTGTTCTTGTGTCTTGTGTGATGATGAAGATTGTGTTCTGTTCTGCTCTCAGTCATGAAGTGTTAAACTCACAGCACTATAAACACTCTCAGACTGAAGCATGTGCTGACAATGCAAAGAAGTGGGCAGGATTTACAACAGCTTGTGCTCATAACACACTCACACACACTAGAGTTACACAATGATCATTTACATTCTGACTCATGTTATTTTAGTTAGTTCAGTAGTTTTATTTTTATTGTGACTCCTGAGACACTGAGGATGTGCAGATGAACGTCCATCTCTGTGTCCATATTCAGTCATGTGACCATCATCACTGCTACACTTCCACTAGATGAACCGCCATCACTAAAGTCAGATCATGAATCATGAGTCTGTTCAGAAAGTATCAGGACTGATTGTGAATCTCTGATCAGAGTTCATGGTGTCACTCCATCTATCATGAAGCCTCATGTGTGTCTGAAATCATCAGATGGAGAAGAAACAGGCTGTTAAAGATGACAGGCTTTTAAAGTTTTTAATAATTGGACCAAAACCCTCCGCCCGTAGTAACCTAGCATAACTCTCGATGGCTGCTGTGTCAAGTCCTCGTCATCAGTTAGGAACCTGGGTGTGCTCTTTGATACCACAAAATCTTTCATTTGAAAGCCACGTTTCTAGCATCTGTAAAACTGCATTCTTGCATCTTGAAAATATATCTAAACTATGACACATGCTCTCAATGACAAATGTGGGACAGTTAGTTCATGCGTTCATGACCTCAAGGCTAGATTATTGAGTGGTTGCTCTGCACGCTTAACCTTCATCCTTCCCTCGGGTCATTTTGACCCAAAATGTTTTTATGTTCATTTCCATCCTTTGTAAAAAATAATTCTTATATCATT